>JAABKJ010075445.1:50388269-50683535 GCA_011634705.1 Andricus grossulariae
TAATCCAAAGGGAGAATTTCAAACAAAACAGTTAATTTTTGAAACTAAAAAGTCGAATTTTTTAGAAATCAGCTGACTTCTAAAGCAGAAGAGATGAATTTTCAACAAAAAAGTTAATTTATAAACAAATAATTGAATTTACAACAAAATAGTTAAACTTTCAAGAAAAAAGACAAACTTTTAACAAAATAGATCAATTTTCAACAACATGTTTGAATTATCAAAGAATAAGATTGATCAATTTTTAACAAAATAGATGAATTTTTAACAAATTGGTTGATTTTTTTATATAGAAAGACGAATTTAAAGCCACAGTTTTGAATTTTCAGGAAAAAAGATTAAACTTCAACAAAAAACAGTTGAACTTTTAACTAAATAGTTAAATTTTCAAGTAAAAAAACGACTTTTTTATAGGATAGTTTAATTAGTTTTTAAGCAAGAAGATTAATTTTCGACCAAAAAAGAGGAATTTTCAACAAAAAACAGAATAGTTAAATTTGCATTTAAAAAAAATTAAATTAAATAAAAAAAAACAAATTTTCAACGGAAGAAACGATTTCTTAAATAAAAATATATATTTGTACCAAAAAAAAGAACTCTTATCAAAATACGCGAATTTTTAACCAAACAAAATTTTCCACCAAAAATAGAATATTTAAAATGTCAGTTTAAAAAATGAATTTTCAATCAACAAAATAAAGTTTCAATTGAAAAAGATAAATTTTCCACAAAAAACGGAATAATTAAATTTTCAGTTAAAAAAAATGAAATTTAAAAGAAAAACTAATTTTTAATGAAGGAAGTGAAATTTCAACCAAAATATGTTTTCAATCAAGAAGATTAATTTTCAACCAAAAACGAGGAATTTTCAACAGAATGAGCTTTCAACCAAATAGTTGAAGTTTCTACTAAGCAGATGAGGTTTCAACGTATAATAAGACATTATTATTTTTTATTCAAGAAAATTAATTTTCAACAAAATAAAATTAATTTTCAGAAACATATTTAAATTTTCAACCAAAAAGATGAAATTTTAAAGAAAAAAATTACTTTTTATTCAAAAAATACGAACTTTTAACAAAATACATGAATTTTCAACCACATAGTTGAATTCAATTGAAAAACATAAATTTTCAACCAAAAACAGAATAATTAAATTTTCAGTTAAAACAAAATTAAATTGAAAAAAAAATTAATGGAAGATATTATTTTTCAACCAAAATGGTATATTTTTGAGCAAGATGAATAATTTTCAACCAAAAAAGAGGAATGTTTAACAAAATACATGAGCTTTCAATCAAATAGTTCAATTTTCAACTAAACAGATCAGGTTTCAGCGTAAAACAAAAAATTTGAATTTTTATTCAAGAAAACTAATTTTCAATCAAATAAAATTAATTTTTAGAAACATAGTTAACATTTCAACCAAAAAGATGAAGTTTTAAGGAATAAAATTACTTTTTGACCAAAAAATAGGAACTTTTAACAAAATACATGAATTTTAATCAAATAGTTGAAGTTTCAACTCATAATAGAAAATTTTTATATCCAGTTCAGAAAATTATTTTTCAACAGAATAAGTGAATTTTAAACAAAATAGTTCGTTTTTCAACCAGCCAAATGAGTTTTCAACCAAAAAGATTAAATTTGTATGAAAAAGAAGAATTTTGCACAAAATACATACATTTTCAACTAAACAGTGAAATTTTCAACTAAAAAAGTTTAATTTTCAACAACAAAAAAACAGAATAGTTAAATTTTCAGCTAAAAAATTTAACGTAAATAAAAAAATAAAAAAACGTCAACGAAAGAAATGATTTTTAACTAAAAATACAAATTTTTCAGAGAAAAAAAAAGAACTTTTAACTAAAAATATAAATTTGTAACAAAAAAAAGAACCCTTAACAAAATACATGAAATTTTGACTAAAAAAAATTTTCAAACAAAAATAGAATAGTTAAAATTTCAGTTTGAAAAGTGAATTTTCAATCAACAAAATGAAGTTTTCATTGAACAACATACATTTTCAACAAAAAACGGAATGGTTAATATTTTAGTTAAAAAAAACTGAAATTAAAAAAAAACGAATTTTGAATGAAAGACGTGAATTTTCAACCAAAAAAGAGGAATTTTTTACAAAATACATGAGCTTTCAACCAAATAGTTAAATTTTCAACCAATCAAATAAATTTTCAACCAAGAAAATTAAATTTGTAGGAAGAAAGAATTTTGCACAAAATACATATATTTTCAACTAAATAGTGGATTTTTCAACTAAAGAAGTTGAATTTTTAACAAACAGCAGAATAGTTAAATTTTCAGGTAAAAAATTAAACTTAAATAAAAAAAATAAAAAATTTCAACGAAAGCAATGATTTTTCAACTAAAAATATAAATTTGTAACAACAAAAAAAAGAAATTTTAACTAGAAATATAAATTTGTAACAAAAAAAAAAAGAAATTTTAACTAAAAAGATAAATTTGTGACAAAAAAAAAGAACTCTTCATAAAATACATGAATTTTTATCTAAAAAAAATGTTCAACTAAAAATAGAATAGTTAAAATTTCGGTTTAAAAAATTAATTTTGTATCAGAAAAATGAAGTTTTAATTCAAAAACATGAATTTTTAATAAATAATGGAATAATTAGATTTTTCACCAAGAAAATTAAATTGTCTATAAAAAGAAAAATTTTGCACAAAATACATATATTTTCAAGTAAATAGTGGAATTTTCAACGAAAAACGTTAAATTTTCAACAACAACAAAAAACAGAATATTTTAATTTTCGGTTTAAAAAATTTAATTTCAATGGAAAAACAAATTTTCAACGGAAAAAATGAATTTTTAACTTAAAATATAAATTTTTGACAAAATCAGAAGTTCTAACAAAGTAGATGAATTTTCAACAAAATAGTTCAACTTTTAACAAACCAGATAGATTTTCAACCAAGAAGATCAAATTTGCATAAAAGAAGTAGAATTTTGCAAAAAAAAAAAAAACTAAATAGTGGAATTTTCAACTAAAGAAGCTGAATATTCAACAAAAAACAGAATAGTCAAATTTTCAGTTAAAAAAATTAAACTTAAATAAAAAAAACAGAAAAAATTTCAACGAAAGAAATGATGTTTCAACTAAAAATATAAATTTTTAACAAACAAAAAAAGACCTTCTAACTAAAAATATAAATTTGTAAAAAAAAAAAAGAACTCTTAATAAAATACATGAATTTTTAACTAAAAAAAATTTTCAACCAAAAATAGAATAGTTAAAATTTCAGATTAAAAAATTAATTTTCTATCAACAAAATGAAGTTTTAATTGCAAAACATGAATTTTTAACAAATAATGGAATAATTAAATTTTTAACCAAGAAGATTAAATTTCTATAAAAAAGAAAAATTTTGCAGAAAATACATACATTTTCAACTAAACAGTGGAATTTTCAACTAAAAAAGTTAAATTTTCAACAAAATACATTCTTCCTCCTTTGCCGTGATATTGCCATCGGCTGGTGCCGAGAATTGAATCACGTAAATGATCTTGGTTTTCAGATTCTGGAGGACAATATCAGGCTTTGTAGCACTGATACGTTGAGAAATTCCTGTATATCTTACACTGATCATTCTCCACAACGGACTCGACTTCCTCCTGGGTGCACGGCAAGACGGGCAATAGATCAACACCATAGAAGTGCCTAAGATGGTAATATAACACTTTTAGAGCCGAATTGTGTCTCTCTTTGTACCCGTACCGTGCATACTTTTAGCATCCACTGAGAACATGTCCAAGTATTTCTGGCTCTTGCTTGCACGCTCGGCATTTACCATCGCCTACAGGTATATTCATAATGCGCTCGCGGTAAACTAAGGTGTCTATAACGCAGTCTTGAGAGGCAAAAAGAAATCCCTCAGTTTCCGATCTCAATCCAATAGACTTGAGAAATATGTAGTACAGACCTATCGAGATCTCTTCTCTACGTATGATGCCGTAGAATTTAAGCACCAAAGGTGTAAGTGATGCTAGGCCGTGTGTAATTTCGCTAGAATCAAATGGAAGGCCAAGCGCCTCCGCGGCCCTGTCTGCGGCACAGTATAGAAACGCCGCAACATTGACGACTTCATGTTGATGTACGAGTCATATAAGAGATTTTGCAATATTTAGAACTGAGCAGGCTGTAGCCAGAACCGTTCTTCGATGAAGAAACTCCAAGCTTAGCAGGCCTCTGCCCCCTTTATCTCGATGTAGGTATATTCCAGGTACGGAAGGTCTAGGATGATGACTTTGATAAATTGTCATCATAATGCGTGTGCATCGGTCAAGTTGCTTCGAATCATCGACTCTTTGAGGATGCCAGTGAATAGCTTGTAGTTGGTGTTCAAGCAAGCTATGGGCCTGTAGTTCTGTGGACTTGACAAATCTCCAGTCTTAGGGATCAATACCGTGCGTCCTTCCACTAGCCACTGCGGGATGGGTTGTTCTTCATTTAAGAAAGTAGTAAATATACGAGCTAGATGTTGGTGCGTAGAAGTGAGCTTCTTCCACCAAAAGTTGTTGATTTTATCTGGCCCTGGCGCTGAAAAGTTCTTAGTTCTAGCGATATCTTTCTTCACTTCTTCAGCAGTAATTAGTGGACACTCTTCCGCTGGAACGTGCAACCTTTGCCTTTGGCAAAAGTTACGAAAGATTGATATATCTGAAGCTTTCTCATTTAGCTGATAAGTAACTCCATACACTTATTATTATTTTTATTATTATATATTATTTTATTTTATATTATATATTATTATTATTATTATCTTATTATATTCCGTATTCCCTTGATACAGACGATACTTTTTGTCCTACATTCCTTGGAAATAAGCACGTGAAGCAGATAGAGGATGTTTGGTGTACTTGACCATTTTAGATTATAAGAGAAAGGAAGAAATAGCATACTTTGCTGAAGGGAGACTGTGGGATCCAGCGGTAAAATTTTTTTAAACATAAAGATAATTTCCTCCATATTCTCACTTTCATGGTGCAGTGTACAAATATCGGGCGTAATGTTTCATATAGCGGGCGTAAAGTTTCATGCCGGCCCGGCGGCGGAGTGCGCATGAGTGAACGTCACTGGGCTGGAAGCAGCCACATTATACGCCTGCTTCAAAAAATATTTTCTGTAATACCCGCACGGAAAATGCGATTTTGGGACCCTGGCACGAAACAGTAAAAACGACCGATTCCACGATCGATAATGAGTCCTGATAAAACTTACTTTTCCATACTAGTGACATCAATCGATCGTGGAACCGATCACTTTTGTTGTTTTACGCCAAGCTCTGAAATCGCGTTGCCCTTCGCGGTATGTAAAGAAAATTATATGTTAACCAAGTGGGCGATCAGTGGATTCCCAACTTACATGGTTACAGCACGAGCTTAGCTTGCGCGCCAACTTCATGCTCGTTGGAAATCTCCTGGCAACCCCACTCCTTTAACAATGTACTATAGTAACACATTTTAGTGTCAATAATAAATTTTGAATCAGAGTTCTATCGAACAAAATTTTCTCTCCACTCAATTCAGCGAAGAAAACAACATCCTTTGCATGTTCAGTTTTTCAAAATTAGATAAGGTTTTTTTCTAAGAAATGAGAACGAGTCTTTCTACTATCTTGATCACTGATTTTTTTTATTACACATAGAAGTGTACCTAGATACGTTTTATTTGCATACACAGTAAAGTCAATTTTTTGACAGATAGTGTAACTGTCGATTATTACACAATCCGCTAATAGTTCATGAGCTGTACAGAAATTTCATGAAATGTCGAATAACACTAAGTGGCTATGACACACACACACACACACACACACACACATATATATATATATATAACTAAATAATTTTTCTAATTCAAAGAAAGCAAATAACATCATCATAATTCAAAATTAAATAATTTTTTATTTCTCGCAAATGTACTTTTACTTTAAATTTTAAAAATGAAGTGGAATGATTTTCTAAATTTAAAGATATCTTTTCTCTGGGTATGAAATAATATTTTACCTCCCTGAAAACAATGAATGAACCATTATTTTCTGATTTGACGATCTTCAATTAAATCGAGGGAATTAATAGTAGTAATACAGTAAGTACGGTTTATTACCCAGAGCGCAGACTTTGTGACCACGAGAGCATGTTGGCGTAAAAATAATATTTGCAGAGGCAGAACGATTAGCCAGGATGTGTAAGGCGTCTTGGGATGGGGTCAACTTTGCACGTAGCAACTTTTCACGTACCCAACTGTGCACGTCTTTGGTCCAAGTGACAACTGTGCACGCAAAAATTTAGACGTGCACAGTTGTCACTTAGACAACTGTGCACGTGCGCAGATAGTACTTGGACAACTGTGAAGTGCACAGATATCACTTTCCCAACTGTGCACGTGCACAGATATCACTTGTCCAGAGAATTTAAGGAATTCAGAGAATTCAAGGGATTCAGAGAATTCGAGGCATTCAGCAAATTCAAGGCATTCAGTGAATTAAAGGAAGTCAACAGGCAGAAGGCGTGGCCTAAAGGCAAATTGCAAGGAGACTCACGGAAAAAGTCCGTGGAGGCTCTTGGAAAATTCGCTCGGTGAAGTTCGCGGTATTAGAGCACAGCGGAGTCTGCTATTAACCCACTAAGTCGTGGGATCTTCGCATAAGCGTTCGTGCGTTTAGGGCAATAGAGCATGTCTTGCTTAAAACTCATGAAATCTTAGAAAATAAAGCAAGAGACGCCTGCGATATGCGCCTGACAAATAGTCCATGCGTTAATACCTTAAACTCTCTTGCGCTAAACCCCAGAGTTTTCTCCCCGTGTGGTATGGTGAGATATTACAGCGATCAGGCTAAGCAGCGCACGTCAGTAGAATAACACCCGCTCGGGACTGTCGCGTGAAAAAATGTGCCGAGCGTGAAGCGACCTGTGATTTTCGGTTCCCAAAGCCAGGTCTGCAGCATTCCGCAGCAAATTTTTACCGATTTCGAACCTTACTAACATTTTTAATAGTTTGTAATATACATAAGTCTGGGATCTCCTGGGATCATACATATTTTTATACTTCTTTTTAGTTTATTGAATTCACACGCTTGCTTCAAATGTAAAAATTCGAAAAATTGCATACAAAAGTAACCTACGTACATAATCTACGTACGTAATCCTTCATAATCCTGTAAAGGAAGATGTATGCAAAAGAACCCTTAGAATTTCCTGTACAGGTTCCTCCACGAAATGAATTGAGGTGCAGTCTCCTGTAAAGAAACTTGTCCAGGGTCCTGTACATGAACCTGCATAGGAACTAATTCACTAGAGTTCGTTAACAGCTTGGCTGTACTCTCGTTAGTGATGCAAGCGACATGAGTTTTCAGAATGGTTTGGTTTAAAGGATCCTATACGCGTTACTGTACAGGAACTGGTGCCTTAAATTTCTGCGTGAAGAATAAACCTGTGCAGGAATCCAGTCTCAATTTGCTTCACAAAGGAGCATATACATTGGAAGTATCGGACTGAATTTTGTTTTAATCGATAAATATTTTTTTTCGAATGATGGTCTGGCTATTTTGAGTCGCTAGTTGTTAAAAATCTATTTTTGAAATATTCATAATGTTTATATCAGAGTTCGGGTATTTAAATTTCTATAAAGAGGGCGGCGGATGGTGTGGTCATTTCTTTCCTTTTATTACAAGTGTCTGGTGCATTTGCAATTGACCAGAGACAAAAAAGTATTTATGGAATTTATTAGGGTTATACAAAAAAATTGCGACATGGCATTTCTAAGCGAAATAAAGTAATTAAGACAATACATATGAGCCATTTAACCTAATTTCTTTTAACCGGTAATGTTGACATAAACTTTTTTTTGTCGGTAAAGTTCTTTCACAACAATCAAAAACTTCAGGGCCGAATTAGGATATAAAATCGGCCCAAAAAAATGATTTAAAGAAATGGTTGAGAATCAGGAAGCAGCCTAATCCAGCATGTCAAACGATTCAAATTGCTTAAAATAGTACCGCCATAACGGAATTTTTCCCGGTATCCCACCTTACCAATTCGGGCCTGATAAACTTTCGTCTTGAAAGTATTTGATTATTACGCCAACTACAGTTAGGGTGCCCTTCCATGCTTCCGTTTCTATAGTTCTGCGTTCTGCGTTTTGTCACTAGGCATTTCAAGTAATGCAATCCTCCTAAAACCTTTTTGAATTAGGCTATTAACTATGATTTTTAGAAATAATGAGGGGAGTGGGACGTCAGAGTCAGAGTTAAGACATTTGGTTAAGGTTTATTTTTGCTCCCAGATACGCGCGCGTCGTTTTGAAAATCCTGGAGCCCCACAAACAGAAAATGTAGTTGACAGGATAAGTAGGTGCAGAGCAAAAAAGGGTACGGTGTACGTGAGAAAGACCCACGTAACCAAAACCTCTTATAAGCCGCCAAAAAAATCTTGCCTGGACCGTCACGACCATCACTCAATTGAAGGATTTCACGACTTTTCCAAACATGTACTTTCTTCTAGTTTTAGTGTTTTATGTTGATTATATCTACTAATTAAAATAATAACTACGGATAGATGTCTTAACTTAAATTATGGCCTATGTATATCTATAGCATATGGGAAAAATTCTCTTGGATATTATTTACAAATGATAAAATTTAAATGATTTGTTTCAAGCCCTGGCGGAATATTTCTTACAAATAAGTACGAAAAACTACTACTTTAATTTTGTATTGTTTTTGTTGCATCTTGTTGCATATTGTTGTATTTTATTGTAAAGTTTTAATATTTTTCAAGAAAGTTTAAAAAAATTACTTTTTTTTACATCTAAAAAGTTTTTCTTTTTCGACATAATGGAATAATAAAATATTGCAAAAACTCTTGCAAGATAATTTTACATTAAACAGTGCAAGAGGTTAAAATCACAAAAAATATTTTACGTTTAAACCATAACATATAAGGATTCAATAATATCTAAGAAATTGTAAAAAAAAAGTTTAAGCTTCAGAGCTTTAGATAAAATAGTTATTCTTCATGAATAAAATTAATTTGGTCATATGGTCATATGAAAGGCAATAGATTCAGATGTTAAAGAATCAGAATTTATCTGTCATGTTTAACCGACGTACGTTTCGACCTAAATCTGTGATATTTCTAACTAAGTTATTAATTTCATAATTTAATCTTTTTTTTTTGAAAATGTAATTTTGTTCTTTCAAATTTCGGTAATAATTTGTAATTTAAATTATGCAAATTACATTTGCATATTCGCATATTCAACATCAAACTAGCAAATGTAATTTGCACAATTTAAATTACAAATTATTACCGAGGTTTGAAGGAGCAAAATTACATTTTCAAAAAAAAATGAATTAATTATGAAATTATAATTAATTAAGAAAGAAAGGGAATAATTCAATGGTTCTCACTGAATTTTATAATACTGTTCCAATATTTTTCCTGGTTGATTTACTCGGAACAAATCAGGACCTCCACAGTATTTCAGGAATTTCTTCTCTTTTTACATTCTCGAGAATATCTCAGAGAGGTCCACTTAAAGCACTGTACATCCTGGATTTTGCATTAATCATTTAATTTATCTTGACTTAAAAATTCAATTAAACACACTCAAACCATCAATTTATACATACATATGCATTAATGCATGTTCACAGAGTCTTAGTTACTACAACGGTGGTAGGTGGCGCTGAATTCCGCCATTTCTTTTACACACAGTCGTATAGGCCTGACAGCAACGGAGTACACTCCAGACCTGAGGCTATATTCTCCCCACAGCGGGAACCAAAGAAGAAGAAGAAGAAGAATGTGTGTGGTGCACGTGAGTCAGAAGACGGGATAGCGTGACAAATGAAAGAAATTGTAACTTGTCAAGTTTTCACCGTAACCAAGAACTGCTGCTAAATCTCGTCGATTTTGAATATTTGCCAAATATGCATTCCATTAGAATAATGAACTTTTAAATGTAAAGAATAGTATATTACAGTACAAGTCCGATAAGTTGACGTCCAGTAAGTGTACACTCCCCTTAAAACGTCATCATACGCACGGCACGCACACTATTTAGGGTTCTCTCACTACGTGTACTATTTTGCTTATGATTTGCACATTATTCTTACGCATGCGCGCACCTCATATCGTGTTACTGGAGGGGGCATCCGATAAGTCAGCAATTCCTGGAATTTCCCGCCCCTACAGCCCCGAAATGAGAATCTTATCGGACTTCTACTGTAATTATCTCAGATAGAAGAAATAAATGAAAAGAATCATTTAAACTTTTCCTATGGTAACATTTTATACTAATTTAATAATTTTAAGTCAGTAATGCGTCTCTTTTCTAGATCATTTTATTTTTTAAATTTAAAAAATAGAGTTTTGAAAAATATAGATATACAATTTTGACAGCAGGACATATATTAGAAAATATACTTTCTCAAAAATAAATTCCTAATACTTTTACAGTGCTATTTTTAAATCAAATTTTACTTTGTAATTACTTCACTATCTTCGATTTCGAAAATTCAATAAATTGTGCAAATTAAGATGTACTATTGTGACTAATATGACTAAAGTATTTTAGATTGAAAGTTATTGCTTTTAGTGGTCATGTTGATACACTGCAATTAGCCTTTCTATATGCAGGGTGCTTCAAACCTTCTTGCCACTCTGTAATAGTAAATTTTGGATTATAAAACCAACGGGAGGGATAATAAACTTTCCTTTCATATAAATCTCTGTAACAATTTCAGAACTTTGCAGGTATAAAAATTGAAGGTGCGTTATTTTCAATACTTTTCACGTATAAATTACATGAAGAGCGTTTAATATTTATAAACCAGAACTTTATATCTTGTAGTCTTAGGAAATCAGAATATTCTCTCCCTTTTCAGTTCTGAACTTTTTTTAAATGATTTTTCGGACAAAGCAACTATTTTTTTTACATAACAATTGAAACTTTCGTTACCGTATTAGTAAAATTATAGGAAATATTATGTTTTTGTTTTAGTAAAAGCATATATTTTTGTATTCAGAGGCCCTGTATAAATTATGTGCAGAAATTAATTACGTCACAATAATTATTAATCGGGAAATCCCCTAATGGGGCCTTACGCCCTGTCTAATTTTTCCCCTTACATTAATAATGAAAGAATTGTAAGAGCCCTTACCGTTGGAAAATATTCTTCTCTCTACGTGTTGGTTAATTAATATCAATTTTGTCGGATAAATGCGTCCAAATTGTACAAATAATATTAAAAGTTGAAGCCCTCAAGTATATTGTATATCATATTTTACTGGGGAACTGAGAGAAAAACGGTATTACTTGTTAATTAGTTCGTTATTTAATATTATAAGATTTTGTTATCGGTATACTTTCAACAATTTAAATGTTGTATTAGAATGGCAATTTTGATTTTTTGAAAGTTTTTCAATAAAAAAATTCTGCTGTTGACCCAGCTGAAAATTCCTGTACAGGAACCTCGGAGGATCCTGCACAAGTTCCTGTACAGGTAATCTGGACGGTTCCTGTGCAGGAATTTTGCGAAGGACACTGTACATGATCCCGCAAAGGAACCTGCACCGATCAAGGAACATTTAAATGATCCTGTACGGCTTCCTGTACAGGTTCCATTGCGAAGAGAATTGAGGCGCAGGTTCCTGTACAGAAACCCAGTAAAAAAAGTTGAATAGATATAACGCGAAAACGAATTCAGGTTAAGTTTGGTGTATTCGATTTTCTGCCATTATCGAATACATTCGTACGGTTTGGGCGAACGATAATAAATATTTAACTGAACGGAGTGATGTTAACCAAACTTTGACTCCAATTCGGCCATACACATAATTTGATAGACTCAATTCTGCAAGGTGTAGGGCGATAGACGCGGTTGGTAACTGGTAACTGCATTGCCGACAGTTGGTAACCCACCGCGTTCATCGGCCTGCAGCTTGCAGAATTGAGTATGTCAAGTCATGTGTATTGCCGAATTGGAGTCAAAGTTTGGTTAATATCACTCCGTTCAGTTAAATAATAATTATCGCTCGCCCAAACCGCACGAATGTATTCGGGCAACTTTATTTTTCATAATTATACTCATTTCTACCCTGAAAAACTTATCTTTCCCTTCATTTCATAAAATAAACTCGGCCGAATAGAGGCTAATACATTGCAGAATTGAATTGAAAGGTCCAATTCGATAATGGCAGCAAATTGAATACACGAAACCTAGCCTGAATTCGTTTTCGCGTTATATCTATTCAACTTTTTTTACTGGGAACGTGTATAGGATCCCTCACAGAAAGACATCAAAAGAACCTTTGGAAGGATCCTGTACAGAAACAAGTATAGGATCCTTTGCTGAAAGCCATCGCGAAAACTCATGTCGCTTACAGCTATAAAGTTGCCATCCTTTTATTCCCTTGAAGATCCAACTCACCATCGAGAGAGTCAAGCAACTAGCGAACCCTCGCGGATTAGTTCCTACGTAGGTTTATGTATAGGATCCTGAACATGTTCCTGTATATGAACCCACACCTCAATTGACTCTGTGAAGGAACCTGTACAGGATCATTCAAAGGTTACCTTGTATACAGGTTCCTACTGAATTTTATAATAATGTTCGAATATTTTTCTAATAAATTTATAGTGATTTGAATTTGAAATTGTTATTCTTTTTTAATTTGAGGGAATTCTCGATTGATTTTAATGGTTTGAAGGCAGTTTCAAATTTTTTTATCCTCTTATAACAATCATGGAATTTTTAGCACTTTTTGACAGTTTCCAGCGATGAACTCAATGGTTTTCACTGCATTTTATAATCATGTTCGAATATTGTTCTAATCAATTTATAGTGATTTGAATTTGAAATTGTTATTCTTTTTCAATTCGAGGGAATTCTTGATTCATTTTGATGGTTTTAAGGAAGTTTCAAAGCTTTTTTTCCCTTTTATAAAAATCCGAGCATTTTTAGGACTTTTTGATAGGTTCCAGCGATTAACTTAATGGGTTTCACTGAATTTTATAATAAAGTTCGAATATTTTTCGATTCAATTTATAGTGATTTGAAGTTGAAATTTTCATTGTTTTTTAATTCGCCGGATTTCTCGATTGATTTTAATGGTTTGAAGGAAGTTGCAAATTTTTTTATCCTCTTATAAAAATCATAGAATTTTTCGGACTTTTTGACAGGTTCCAGGGATTAATTTGACGGTTTTGACTGGATTTTATAATAATGCTCGAATATTCTTCTAATTAATTTACTCAGAATAAATCAAATCCTCCACATTAGTTCAGGAAGTCCTTTTCTTTTTACATTTTCGAGAATATCTCAGAGAGGTCCACTTAAAGCGCTTAATATTTCTAACAGTTAACATAAAAAAGAGACATTATTGTAAACTGATCCTTGACACAAGGATACCACTCTTCTCAAAATCAGTCGCGGGCGTGCTTGAGAAGAGGAAGGTCGTGTCTCCCAGAATTTGGGAAAGAAACAAAATATAAAATGCTAAAGGTTGATTATTTGTAAGAGTGTAACCTTAAAATCGGAAAGAAACTATAAAATGTTGGTGTCTACTTTGCCAGATGAATAGATTACGCCAATTTATATTTGTGAATGGATTTTAGTACTCGGAATGGAATTATTTAATGAATTAAGAAATGGATTAACTTAATGGTTTTCACTGAATTTTACGATGATGTTCGAATATTTTTCTATTCAATTTATAGTGGTTTCAATTTGAAATTGTTAATCTTTTTTAATTCGAGGGAATTCTCGATTGATTTTAATGGTTTGAAGGAAGTTTCAAAGCTTTTTGCTTCCTTTAATAAAAATCATGGAATCTTTAGGACTTTTGGACTGGTTCGATGGATCAATTTAATGGTTTTTGCTGAATTTCATAATAATGTCTGAATGTTTATATGATCAATTTATAGTGATTCCAATTTGAAATTGTTATTCTTTTTGAATTCGAGGAAATTCTCGATTGATTTTAATGGTTTGAAGGAAGTTTCAAATTTTTTTTTCCTCTTATAAAAATCATGGAATTTTTAGCACTTTTTGACAGGTTCCAGCGATGAACTTAATGGTTTTCACTCAATTTTTTAATAATGTCCGAATATTTTTCTAATCAATTTATAGTGATTTGAATTTGAAATTCTTATTCTTTTTTAATTCGGGGAAATTCTCGATTGATTTTAATGGTTTGAAGATATTTTCAAAGATTTTCTTCCTTTAATAAAAATCATAGAATTTTTCGGACTTTTTGACAGGTTCCAGGGATTAATTTGACGGTTTTGACTGAATTTTATAATAATGCTCGAATATTCTTCTAATTAATTTACTCAGAATAAATCAAATCCTCCACATTTGTTCAGGAATTCCTTCTCTTTTTACATTTTCGAGAATATCTCAAAGAGGTCCACTTAAAGCGCTTAATATTTCTAATAGTTAACATAAAAAAGAGACGTTAATGTAAACTGATCCTGGACACAAGGATAACATTCTTTTGAAAATCAGTCGGTGGCGTGCTTGAGAAGAGGAATGGCAGGTCTCCCATAATTTTGGAAAGAAACAAAATATATAATGCTAAAGTTTGATTATTTTTAACAGTGTAACCTGAAAATCGAAAGGAAAATATAAAATGTTGGAGGCTACTTTGCCAGATGAGTAGATTACGCCAATTTAAATTTGTGAATTGATTTTAGTACTTTGAATGGAATTATTTAATGAATTAAGAAAGGGATTAATATAATGGTTTTCACTGAATTTTATTATGATATTCGAATATTTTTCTAATCAATGTACAGTGATTTGAATTTGAAATTGTTAATCTTTTTTAATTCGAGGGAATTCTCGATTGATTTTAATAGCTTGAAGGAAGTTTCAAAGTTTTTTTTGCTCTTATGAGAATCATGGCATTTTAAGGACTTTTTAACAGTTTCCAGCGATTAACTTATAGGTTTTCACTGAATTTAATAATATTGTTAGAATATGATTCTGATCAATATGTAGTGATTTGAATTTGAAATTGCTATTCATTTTTAATTCGAGGGAATTCTCGATTGATTTTGATGGTTTGAAGGAAGTTTCAAAGCATTTTGTTTCCTTTAATAAAAATCATGGCATGTTTAGAACTTTTGGACTGGTTCGATGGATTAATTTAATGGTTTTCGCTGAATTTCATAATAATGTTCGAATATTTATATGATCAATTTATAGTGATTCCAATTTGAAATTGTTATACTTTTTGAATTCGAGGGAAATCTCGATTGATTTTAAGGGTTTGAAGAAAGTTTCAAAGCTTTTTTCCTCTTATAAAAATCACGGCATTTTTAAGACTTTTTGTCAGGTTTCAGAGATTAATTTAATGGTTTTCGCTGAATTTTAAAATAGAGTTCGAATACTTTTCTAACCAATTTATAGTGATTTGAATTTGAAATTGTAATTTTTTTTTAATTCAAGGAAACTCTCGATTGATTCTAATGGTTTGAAGGAAGTTGCCAAGCTTTTTCTTTCCTTTGATCAAAATCGTGAAATTTTTATGACTTTTGGACAGGTTCGAGGGATTAATTTAACGGTTTTCACTGAATTTTATAATAATGTTAGAATATTTTTCAAATCAATTTATAGTGATTTGAATCTGAAATTGTTATTTTAAATATTTGACGAAACGTAAAATAAACAATGATTAGTTAGCCTTATAGTACATAAATCTGATTTTATATCATAGTAAATTTTGTTGAAGTGGATTAAAATAATTTTGAATAACGAACAGTTTTCGTAATATTTAAATGCATCGATCGCGACCGACGCTAAAGTGGCGGGGTAGCGCTCGAGCGAGAAATCGGAGAAGCGGCATTGCTTGGAGCGGCACTGCTCGGAGCTTGGACTGTAGTATACTTAGTATACGATTGCAAAATATTTTATTTGCGTTTTTTACTTTTTCTTGATTCAAAATAAAAATTCGTTTGATTTTAATAAATAACGAAATGTACCTTTTTTGAACGAAAAAAAGTTTGAATAGAAACGTTGTTTAGATCTCACATAAAAACAATCAAATCTTTTCGATTAAACAAACTTCATTTGAGTCCAATAAAATACTTTCTCAGTGTGTACGTGTGAACCAAAATGGGAACGCATTATCAGTTGCATACCATTTTGCCGCAGTTCCGTTATAAAAAAATAACAAAAACAAGTAACATGTATTTTCCTGTCATATTACACTGGATATTTTATTTCTGACTATTTCCGGGATGCAGCTAATTTTAGTACAGTTTAAAAATAATCTTTTCCAGGTGACTTTTTCAACGAAATACAAAGGACCCCATACCAAATGTACAGTAAATGGCTTTTTGTGAAAAATTCTGAATCTAATTTTTTTTTTTGTATTTTTGAACCTGCAAAGCAATAATCCGAATAAAAAAAGTAAGAAAAATGGACAGTTTTGAAAACCAAAAATTGTCAAAGCTTCAATTTTTACATGTATTTTAATAGAAAAATGCTTATTTTAGTGAGAAGTTTTTCTTTCCTCCCAAACTCTTTGTTAGATTTTGTTAAAAGTTTTACATTTTTAATATCGGTCTTACCGAAACAAAATGTTCATATCCAAGATCTAGAAAAATTAACTGTTTTTTGGGTATACAGCATGTTATGGGGGTGTTTTCATACTTTAAACATCGAAGTATGGAAATCATTATTTCTTAGTGACTAAAGTCACTGGAGATTTTTTATTTAAATGCTAGGGTATTATCCCTTGAATATTTAATACCGAATATCGACATTTCTTAATAAGTAAAATTACAAAAAGTTTTCTGAATAATATATGAGGATAGGAATCATATTAAAGTAAATAGGGAAGGTTTAGAACAACAAGAGATTAACTTTTCGTCAGAAATAAATCACCAAAGATCAGGCCTACACTATTACTTTAAAACATACATATAGAAAGTGTTCTTTAGGAGGACTTGCATTTTAATTTATTTTCAGGGTAGTTCAATCAGCCCTTAATTATTGAAACAAAGAAATCGGTATTTATACAGGATAACGCACCACATCTTTTTTTATTAACATACAGTTGATCAACAAAATCTCTTTAAACATACATAGGAAGCGTATTTTAACAGGATTTGCATTAGTATTTATTGTCAGAGTCATCTAATCATCTCCCTGGTGCTTTATCCCGTATAAAATATCGATTTCCTTGTTTCAATAATTAGGGTATGATTAGACGACCCTGACAATAAATGCAAATCCTGCTAAAAAGCGCTACCTGCATAAGTGTATATGTTTTAAAGTGATTTTATTGATGAATGTATTAATAACAAAATTTCTGGTGCTTTATCCCGTATAAAATATCGATTTCCTTGTTCAAAAAATAAAGGATGATAAGATGACCCTGACAATAAATACTAATGCAAATCCTGTTAAAAAACGCTTCCTATGTATGTTTTAAAGTGATTCTTTTTTTTAATAGTATGTTATTAAAAAAAATATGTGGTGCGTTATCCTATATAAAATATCGTTTTCTTTGTTTCAATAATTAAGGGATGATTGGACATATATAATATCCGTGATATGCACGCTTCCTTTCCTCACTTGAAAGTGATTTCATACCCTAGCATTTAAATAAAAAATCTCCAGTGACTTTAGTTACTATAGCAGAGACTGACTATAGTAACTAAAGTAGTAAGTAAGTAGTAATCATAATTTCTTATAAGAAATGATGACTTCCATATTTTGATTTTTAAAGTATGAAAACACCCTCATAACATGTTGTATACCCAAAAACCCGTTAATCTTTCTAGATCTTAGATATGAACCTTTTGTTTGGTTAAGACTGATAATCAAAATGTAAATCTTTCAGCAAAATATACTCAGTAAAAAAAAAGTTGAATAGCTATAACGCGAAAACGAATTCAGGTTATGTTTGATGTATTCGATTTGCTGCCATTATCGAATTGGACCTTTCAATTCGATTCTGCAATACATTAGCCTCTATTCGGCCGAGTTTATTTTATGAAATGAAGGGAAATTATAAGCTTTTCAGGGTAGCAATGAGTATAATTATGAAAAATAACGTTGCCCAAATATATTCGTGCGGTTTGGGCGAGTGATATTAATTATTAAACTGAACGGAGTGATATTAACCAAACTTTGACTCCAATTCGGCAATACCAGGGGGATGGCTCTCCTATAAAGGCCTGTAGAATAAATGTGTCATGAGATTTGAAGACGGCCGAGTGGCGGTGCTGGCTGTACTTTTAGGCCGACAATTATTCAAATGCATGGGAAAAATACAAAATTAAGTTATTTTAATTGTTGAAATACTATGTTTGCATATATTTATATCTGAAAAATAATTTTTAGCATATGAAATATCCAATAAATTAATAAGTACTAATGAAAATGGAAGAAAACATTATTTTGATCATGAAATACGAATACACTTTTCACAGAGTACCAATAATAATTCTACAAAGTGAACTTTAAATTTTTAGCATTGACATATGTAAATATTGTAAACTGTGAAAATAGTAAATTTCAATTGAATTTTATTTTGATTGACATTTATAATGATTATTGACAAATTGAAATTAATGCTTAATTGAACTATATTATAAAAATCAATACAGCAAAGGTGAAATGCTATATGATACAGACGGGATAGTAGACGCTTTAAAAGACTCTTTTAAAGAATTATTAGGAAACACAAATCTTAATGCTACCAACAATTTAACTCACTATTTAAAATCAGTAGTGTTCTCTGCCGGATTATCTATAGTTCCCCATAATACCACCCACCAAGCTGATCATTCTAGTACATGGATTGACTTTATGATTGTTGAAGATTTAGACAAGGTGATTTCTTCTACTCAACACTCAACCTTATTATTCTCAAACCATGATCTTATCAGCATCCAATACCAGTTCTCCTTTAATCCCTCCTCGTAACTCCTCTGTCCATACGCAATCTTAAAAATATAAATGAAACTGAATTTCTTGAGCAACTCTCTACTTATGACTAGAATAACATTTTTACTGAAAAGGATATAAATAGAAAGGTGATTTGTCTGACTGCATTTTTATCTTCAGCCTTTGATAATTTTGCGCCTCTCCATACCCTTACAGCAAAGAAGAAGTCCACTCCCTAGATCACTTCTTATATCAAAGATTTAATAAAAGAAAGAGAGAAAAAAGTAGATTGGCTAAAAGAACAAAAAATAGTATTATTCAAGCCGAATTTCGTAAATTGAGAAACTTAGTACAAATCAAAATCCGGGATTCATACAATCAATATAATTACAATTCTATCAAAAATAGGAATAAAAATGAAAACATCTGGCTTCTGTTAAGACAGCTTAGACTTATTCCTTCTACACACTTGGCTCCTGATCACAATTTCTCCCCTGCATACCGTTTCACAGCTTTTACTACAAAATCCACACTCCTTGCAAACAGCACTCCTTCCCGGTTCTCAGTTCCCACTACTTTTGATGATACTAAATTATTCTTTTCTGACATATCGCAAGAAACCCTAATTAAAAAACTCTTCGAGGTAAGATCAAATGCTCAAGGATCTGATGGTATTTCAATTAAAATGATTTGCCTTGCTTTACCAATCATTGGCCCTATTCTCTTGCACATCTACAATGCATCTCTGCAGGTGGAAATATTTCCTGATGCCTGGAAAGAGGCGATCATTCGCCCTGTTCCTAAAAGATCTAACCCTACCTCTCCCAAAGACTTCCGTCCTATGTCCATCCTATGTGCTTTGTCTAAACCTTTCGAACGTATTGTCCAATAGCAACTCACTGCACACATTGCAACACACAATTTAATGGACCCAATTCAATCTGGGTTCCGTGCAAGGCATAGTACACTTACAGCTTCACTGAAAGTAACTTCTGACCTTAAACTTGCAATTGATAGAAGGGAACTAACAGTTGTTGTCCTTTTGGACTTTTCTAATGCGTTTGATACAGTTAACCATAATCTACTATTGACTAGGCTCAAATCGCTTCACTTCTCGAATATTGTTGTTAAATGGTTTGGATTTTTTCTTAGTGATCGTTCTGAAAGAGTACAAATTAGCAATGGCGAGCGGTCTGATTGTGAAGAGGTTAAGAGTGGTGTCCCTCAGGGATCCACGCTTGCACCCACTCTATATAATATTTATACCTCTGAACTTGGTAGCCAACTTCGTCATTGCAACTATCACAAACATGCTGACGACTTTAAGCTTTACCTTTCCGGGCCTATTGCCAATTTTAAGAGCTTATTTCGAAACGTACAGGCGGATATTGATCTACACTCTGTTGCCCGAGAGAAGATCCTACAGACGCGTCCCAGTTGAATATTTATTACTCTCATTGGGTTTCTTTCTCAACTTTTTTAAAGAAGGATTTTTACCAGACGTTAGCCATAAAAGAAAAGGACCTCACCGCGTTAATAAACCGTCCATAAAGGTTGGAAATTGCAGAACTAATCAATATTAAATTAAATATTGAGCTAAAGTTTCTTCAATTAAACTTCTTCAAATCTTCAACTTTTCGAAGCAAGTAATATATCATTGGAATGGGAAAAATTCGTAGATGCTGATTATATTATCTACAAATCGCTAATTGCAAAATTGACAGTTTTTAAATTTCCAACCTTTGACTTGCCTGTGGGCAAAAGACCCCTGCTGTGGTAATGTCGCCGAAAAGATATAAGTGAAAAACCAGACTGTCGACCAATGTCGTAAATCAATCAAGAAAAGAGTTTTTCAGGAAGTTGAAGGACTTTTTTCGGATTGGTTGAAACATGTCATGAAATCCCGCCTTCTTGAAAAAATTTAACAGTAGGCTGCGCGAAGAAAACCAAAATTTGTCGTTCTTCAGGACCTTCTCGTATATGTCTACATTAAATGTGACATCATTTCCGAATCGTTTTTTGATGCTAAACACGAATTTGCCCTCTATTTGTTACCATCAGGTGCAGTTTAATAGATATTTACAACTCTTTCGATCTTTAAAACTCTTACTTTTGATTCGTTATCAGTGATACAAAAAACTAATTAATTTTAATTTTAATTAATTTAAAAAAAGTAATTTTGAGTGCTTTCAAGCATACAGACTGATACGTTACTGAACGTTGACTCATTCGGAGACAACGGTGCAGATCTTGTATCATATCTCAAGAATGGATTATCTAAATTCAAATTTCTTTTCAGAGTGTTTTTTAATATATACAGTAAAGTCTCCAACATTTCGGCGTCCTTGAAACGTAGGGATTCGTTATTTTTAATGCTGGAGGGGGCCCCACCGTTACCGTGATTGGGCAGTATATTTTTATCGACGAAGTTCATTGGCTGCCTCGTTCTTGTATCGATGCGCCGCCGTCGTTACTTTTTCAGCCGAAAAGCGCGGGTGATTTGAAATCAATAATAAATACATCCGTCATTTCTAGAACTGCTGGCCCACGCAGTTTCTCATCGCGTAGGACGAGAGACGGTTGTGAATCTCGCCTCGGAAGGGGCGAGTGCGTGAGTATTCAGTCACGTATATTACTCAATATGCTGCATTCCAAGTGAAAACGGTTCAGGTGGTCTCGGTATATTGCGCAGTTGGAAAAGTCGCGGTCGGTTAGTCTGCATGCATGCAATCAGTTTTTTTTCAAGTGTTTTTGTTGGCGTACGACAGTTTGCCAACTAAAAATCAATATTATAGAATCAAAAAACGACTCAAATATTTCGCGCAATAGTGAGTTTTGTGGCATGAGCATAGTTAAATTTGTCTTTTCATTATGAATCCAACCATATAAAAAACTCATTTTTGATAAAAATGCAGTTGTACAATTTTTTCATCAGGACGGCAGTATTGAATTCAAAATATCTGGACTACTCGAATTAGTAATTTTCTACTAATCTTTACTGGCTCAATTTTCACTGACCGAATCAGTAAGATTTCACCAGTAATTATTTAATATTAACAGTTTTTATTTTGCGAGATCTCAAAGTATCTTTTCCATAAGAAAAAAGCTATAAAATTAACATAACCTTCTTAGGCACTCAAGTTCATACTTAAAAATGAGATATCGACGGAATTTTCCATTTATCTCCCAGGATATCCTAGGAATATTGCGAATAATATCGTACAGAGCGGAAATCTCGATATCCCTAGATTTCCCCAAGGTTATCTCAGAATATCCTGAGAATATCCCATTGATGTCTCAATTTTATATACCAATGTTGTCCCCAAGATAACTCAATTCTATAATTTGGTATATTCCTCGAAATTCAGATATCTCTATTGCGATTTATATGCTCATTCAATCGTATGAATAAAATAACTCATCATTTAACAATATGAAGTATTTTCCGGAGATTTTGTTAAAATTATAACATTATAATGTACAATAATAGTAGACCCATCGCTAAAGTTACTTCCAGGTAAATTCCATCATGACTGTCAGTGTGCGCAAACTATCGCGCAATAATAAGTGACGCTCTAACAAAAGTCAATAATTTCTCGCATATTAGTACCGGATTCTAATCTATTCTCATTAATATTATGTAAACCAACGCGGTACATATTAATTTGATTGTTTTTGTCGTAAAAACTGATTTCTCCGCTATACTCATATTGATACTAACATAAGATAGAATTCGAAAGAAACCGAATATTCGAGATTTTTATAAAGCGGATTTTTTTTCAAACGAATTTTCGTGAATCTTTATGTTTTCAAACATTGTAAATATTTTAATTTTTATTTATTCCAAAAATATTGGACTCCATTGCCAAAATTGTATATATCCCGTGCAGTACATTGTGTGGATATCGTACAGGGCGAAAATGTCGATATCCTTGGAATATGCTAGTTTGCTAAATAATTGCAATTTTCTATGGGAAGGAAGGAAAATATGCAACCGAACAAATTTTTAAAAATAAAAAACAGAAGTCTGTTGAAAAGTAGCGCATGAAGACCCTGAATACCTATAATTATTTATGAGTCTATTGATTCATTGTAAATTAAAGATTTAAAAAATTCCTATTTTTCTTAAATTTGTTTAACTAATCTTAAGGCAATTTTTTCAAATTAAGGCAAGCTACCTAAAGTTCACAAATTTACAATATGACCTTATTATTTTAACAGAGTTAAGAATGTAATACCACCACTTTATTTTATTAAACTTTTCTATTTTCCACGTTTTTCATTTTTATAACATTTTTTAAATTATTATCATATACAGTCCTAAGTGAATATATTTATTTCCATCAAGCAATTAGTTCCTTTCTACAACTGAATTAGGAAATGTCTCATCTAATAGAATTATTAATTTTCTACTAATCTTAGGTGGCTGCATTTCATACTTATTCAAGCTGAAGCTTATACAAGGCAAATAATTTGTACAAAGTTTGCTAAAAAATTGCAATTTTGTATAGATAATTAGGAAAATATACAACTAAAAAAAATTTGGAAAATCGAAAATAGAACTCTCTTGAAAATTAGCCTATGAGGATCTTGAATATGCATAATTAATTAATATATTGATCCATATTGATATATTTTATTTTTAAGATTGTTAAAAATTCGGATTTGTCTTAACTTTGTTTAAACAATTAAAAGGCACTACTTTGAAAACAGAAACAGACTAGGTCAGATTACAAATGTCTCAATATGGCCTTCATCACGCCGTTGCATTAAATTTTTTACGTTTACCATGTTTATAACTTTTTAATATTATTATATACAGTTCTAAATAATTTTCTTTTCATCATGCAATTAGTTTTCCACTATTGAATTAGGAAATATCTCGACTACTCGAATAAGTAATTTTCTACCAATCTTTAGTGGCTCACTTTTCACTGGTTGAATCTGAAAATTTTTATTACTAATTAGTTACATGTTACCACTTTTGATTTAGAGATCAAAAAAGCTTGAAAACTAAAATATACTTTTTTGAGCACTCAAGTTGATGCTTATAACATTAATGAATGTTAACGTAATTTGTTTTAATTGAATAATTGTTTAGAATAAAAAACTGTTACTTTTTTTTATATACTGGTCAATTTTTGTTCAAACAATTTTTTCCACAATTTCATTCATTATTAACAAACAAATGTTTTAAAATCATTCTCAGAGTAATTAATCAATATATAGATCCATATGGATCCACTATATATTTAAGATTGTAAAAAAAGCTTTTTTGCTTAACTTTGTTCAAACAATTAGAATGTACTATTTTGAAAACGGAAACAGACTAGGTCACGTTAAAAATTTCTCAATATAACCTTCTTATTGTTTCAATAGAGTTAAAGATGTTTCTCCGTCACCTCGTTTTATGAAAGTATACTATTTTTCAGGCTTTCCATGTTTTACAATTATGCGTAATTAAAAAATGTCTTTACAATTTCTGTATTTTTAATAACGTAAACTAAATTAAGTGAATATAGTTACGTTTTAACAGTATAGAAACAGAACGAAAATCAAGAAAGTATTTTGTTTCGTTTCGGTCGGGTCCCTAGTTAAAATATCATTTGTTTATAACTCTGTAAATTGTAAACGGTTTATCCTACAAAAAAACTGTCGAAAGCAAAAAAAGTTTTATTTTTGCTCAGAGCTGCTAAGAATGATTTTATTTTCAAAATTTGTTAATAATGAATGAAATTGTTTCAAGAAGTTGTTTGAATAAAAACTGACCAGTATTTCGAAAAAAATAACCAAGATATTCGTAATCAGGGAATTCATGTTCTTTGAATGGTATTAAATAATTAATTAAGAAAGAAAGGGATTAATTTAATGGTTTTCACATTTGACCTCCTATCTATCATAGGTATACGGAGTTTCAAATTAATCGGAGGTATTCGCTATTCGGAAGTTTACTCCTGAAATTTCGGTACAAATAGCCAAAGTATTATCTGGGAGCTATTCGTACCGAAATTTCGGTACACATATCCAAAATAGTATCTGGGAGCTATTCGTACCGAAATTTCGGTACAAATAGCCAAAGTCATAGTTCGGAGATATTTGTACCGAAATATCGGTACACGTAGACACTTCCTATTAAGTAAATCAAGTTCAAAGGTTTACAAATTGAATATATTGAGAGAGACTTTGTATTTTGGAAAGCGAACTGACTCTGTAGTTCAAGAAATTTCTGAATTTGCATTTTAATTTGATTAATTGTGTTGAACGTGTTTTTTTAATGAAATGATTGTTGTTTCAGATTTTATTTTCAGCTTGGCTTAAAACACGGAAATGAGAACGAAAAAAGCGTGTATCGAATGAAACTCAAAAGGCAATTTATTCAAAGGGGTTAGTTAGGATTTTGAGAAGCAACTTGTGTAGAATAATCAAATAAATAAAGAGAGCATAGTTTTATTAACCAGTTAGAACTAGAACTTTAGTGGATCTTTAGTAGTAAAAAAGTTGTAAAAACTAATGAGACTTTTACTACCATTCATTATTTGACGTTTTTGATGGTGAAGCATGAAATGACATTTAAGCCTGAATTGAGGGATCGTGTTTAATGAGGATTTTCAAGAAGCGAACAGGGTCGGGCTTGAATCACAGGTTGACGTAAGACTTAGATCATGCTTTGGTCAGCTTGGGGGTACTAATTTGACTTTTGATTGGCTGGATATGTGAGTGTGAATGAGAGTATGATTGCGCGGGAGACCTATGGATCGCTGAGCTTAAATTTTAATTAGGAACTCCTGGTGTTTTATTGAGTTAATCCCTTTTTAATTTAATAATTAGTATTCTTTCATATAATATTAAAATCCTCAGTTAAATTAAATATAGAGTTTTTAGATAAATTTAAAAACGCCTAATTATAGCTTGGACCTGGACCACTTGTGCATCGATGCTTTTGTCAAGTCGGAGACCGTAGAAGGAGAGTTTTTACTCTTGGAGCGAGTGCAAAGAACCGAAATCTGGAGTACACAAAATAAAATTAAATACATTTAATTTTCGCGCCAATTCAATCGCAGACTATCACAGGAACAATTTTGTTGTCAGAGGTGGGATTCCACAATCTCGTCGCCGTGAAATCCCAATTATTAAAAAAAAATAGTGCAAAAGGATACAGTGATAATTTTGTCTGGCGTAAAGTGAAAAAGAAAAATATACAAAGAAACATTTTACATATAATTATAAATCGTGTTTAAAATCTTAAATAACCCCAAATTTGAACAGATATATACTGTTTAGTTTTGAATTTTAAATTAAATTAGGTGCTTGATTTAGGATTTAGAATTGAAAATTAAGATATCACTAAAATATAAAAATAATTAAATAATTTTAAATTATTATAATTAGAATAAATTTAAATATCAATGAGAAGAAATTTCTCTTTAAAAATTAACGTTGACTCGAAGTAATTTTAGATACTTGAGAATTGAATGAAACACGTGAGAAGTTGTAGGCTCCGGAAGCTACGATCCTGGTTCCTTAAAGCAACCAATCCCGACGCAACTGGAACACGCAAGAGCGGGAAATTCACGCGAGACAACATCGTTCAACACTGTTCCTAGGAATCAGGTCTCTACCGCGGATGACCTTACGCAGCAGACGGGACAGTTGGAGATGAAGGTTTCACTTCTGGATACTTTTGAGAACTACCGTTCTTTGTAGAATGTTATGAGGAACAGTGTTGACGGACCAGATAAAATGATCCTAGAAGAACAGCCTTTTGCATCCGGTTCGCGATGGAATGAGCCTGACGCTGGCAAGCCGACATCTTGTTGAGTTGGCTAAAAAATGAAGCTTTCATACCTGCAAGGCACCCGATTATGAGAAATACAAGATGGCCATTGTAGCCTTGGTACAGCCTGCTCAACTCGAACATAAGAGCTTGATATTTCGCCTGTTTTTTCCCTCCTTTGCCGTGATATTACCATCGGCTGGTGCCGAGAATTCAATCCCGTAAATGATATTGGTCTTCAGATCTTGGAGGACAATATAGTATCATGCTTAGTAGCACTAATACATTGAGTGTTGGAGAATGAAAAATTCCAGTAGATCTTACACTGATCATTCTCCACAACGGACTCGAGTTCCTCCTGGGCGTATGGCAAGACGGGCAATAGATCAACACCCTAGAAGTGCCTAAGATGGTAATATAACAATTTTAGTGCCGCATTCTATCTCTCTATATACCCGTAATGTACATACTTTGAGCATCTACTGAGAACCTTTCCAAGTATTGCTGGCTCTTGCTTGCACGCTCGGCAGTTCGTATATCCTACAGGTATATTCATTATGCGCCCGCGGTAAACTAAAATGTCTATAACGCCGTATTGACAGGCAAAAATAAATCCCTCAGTCTCCGATCTCAATGCAGCAGACTTGAGAAACATGTTGGACAGACTTATCGCGAGCTCCTCTCTACTTCTCTATAATAACAAAACATTATTATTATATATCTTTCGACCTTGTTATCGGGTTAAAAAGACCCCGGTTTTCCATCAGAGCCACGGACTAAGTCAAGTGACTGATGAGATAAGAATATAATTGGTTAAATTAATAAGATGTATTAAGTCATTTGCGATGCTGTTTCAGGTACAAAATTACAAGCATGGTGGAGTTTGCAGGTCGTCTTTTACAGTTGGTATGCTCACACAGAGACCGTGAGTGTTGGAGGTGACAACAGTCGCCTCTGGATGCTTTCTTAGAGCTACCATGTATCACTCTATAGGGTTTTAGTCGCTTGGTTCCTGATGGTCCAGAAAGTTGCTTACAATGCGATAGGTGATTAATAAAACCGCCTTCTGAGCTGCTGCCAGTAACCTACTGACTTTTTAATGTTCAAGATGTTCAGTGCATCTTGCTTGCACATTGCCTGTAGCCGAAATCACAATAGGATGAATAGATGCATGTTTAGAAATCATAGAAAACATCATACATCTGCATTCTCACTCTACACTTCTACAATTATTGTAGCTAAAGTGAAAAAACAACCTTTTCCGATAATTTTGCTTATCATAAAATTTTTTTGTCATATTAAAAATTATGGCGATCGTCCAAATATCTAAATTTACACACTACAGTCTTTAAACTGAAACCTCAAGAAAACTAAATCTTTAAAATAAAGTCTTTTAACATGAGCGAAAATGTTGAAAACCAGACTTTTTCAACCACTTTTTTATTACAAATATTTTGCAATATTAAAAATCTTTTCAATAGTTGAAAATCTGCAGATTCGCAGTCCATTGTTCAAATTCGGGTAAATTAAAAGTATTGATCATATTGACGTTTTTGTTGTTGGTGTTTTTTAAGGGTGTTTGTGATCAACTTATAATACCAAAAAAAAACTGAATTGCTGGAGTAACGTTTTTCCTCTGGTACTGCAGAAGAAACTTTTTCCCTCAACTTTGATATATATCGCTTTTCCTGGGAACTTTTTCTACTAGATTTTTCCCCTCAACATTTTCTGTAACGTTTTTCCTCGGATATTTCCGAGTAACATTTTTACCTCGAGATTCTGTTTACCATTTTTTCCTCTGAACTTTTTCGGTTACTGTTTTTCCTTGGAACTTTTTGTATACTGTTTTTCGTCAAAACTCTCTGAGTCACATTTTTCCTCTGAACGCTTCATATAATCACGCGCTGGGCTTTCCATCGCCTTGCTTAGGGTGAATTTTCAACGTTTTTCTTTTATTCTTCTTGTAATTTCAACATATTGAATGTGATTATTTCTTCTCCTTACTAACTGTATAATTTCTTTCATTGTTGTAGTGTGCGGGGTCCCATTCAGGTATTTTGTTTTTGTGGCCTCCACATTCATATGTGCGCTCGTGAAGTTCGGCACAAGTTCGGGACGATTGTTCACAATAGTGAAAGTTTTTTTATTAATGTCCTGATTCTTTCTTCTAATCTTGTTCTTTTTTTATTTGAATTTATTTTGTATGCCTGTTGTTTCAGCTCCAAAATCGGAAGAGGTGTGATTGCTGGCGACCTGGATGACGACATGGCCTTCTAGTCTCATCGGTCTACGTTTTCCCTTGTCTTCTTTATTTCCTTTATTATTTCTTTTATTTTTATTTTGGTGAACCGATGTGTTTATGTAAGTGTAATTTTTCTATGAAATACATCTATTTTTAACCTAAACCCCTTTTATTGGTGAGGTAAAAACACCAGATTTTCTTAGTTTCTCTTCTTTTTCTTTTGCATTAAAATTATTGGTACCTATTCTAATTCTCACTGGTGTTGTTACTTCATCTATTTTAGTCTTCATTTTTGTTATAAAAGACTTTTGAATAATATTATAAATTTTTGTTAAAACTTTTTCTCTGGTTAATCCGGCTTTTTGTCATCATCCACGTATCAAGTCAAGTGATTCATGAGATGGGGATGTTATGAATTAATTTTATACGATGTTTGAAATCTTTTGCGACGATGTTGAAATAGGTACAAAATTAGGAGCATGGCGTAGTTTGGAGTACGTATTTTACCACTGTTGTCCCTACACAGCGACTGCGAGCGTTGCATGTGTCAATAGTCGCCTCTGGATGCTTTCTTAGAGCTACCATCTGCCACCGCATAGGTTTTTAGTAGTCTGCTTCCTGATGGTCTAGGAAGTTTCTCACAATACGACAGGTGTTTAATAAAACCGACTTATAAGCTGCTGCCAGTAACCTGCTGACACCTAAACCATCAAGATGTTCAGTGCATCTTGCGTGCACATTGCTTACAGCCGAAAGCACAATATGATGAATAGATGAATGTTTCACATTCCTCCACTATTGTCTTTACTTCATGCCTTAGCTAGCTATACTTATGGACCTTGTTTGTATAGGGTGCCTGTCAATTTCGGTCAAGTGGACAAGCAATGTCGATGATATAGACTCTTCCACTTTTTTTCTCACACATCACGATGTCGGGTCGATTGGCCGGGATATAATGGTTCGTCTGGATGGTCAAATCCGAATATAAGATGTAATCTTTGTTTTCCATAACGGGCACTGGAGTGTATCTGTAGAAAGGAAACCATTCTGTTGAAAGTCTTAGGTGCAGTGCAAGTTGTTGATGTGTAATGCCCGCCACATCATTATGTGTGTACGTATATTCTCTCTGAGCCGTTACGCGACAACCATCAATAATGTGCTTGACGGATTCGTTGGTATCTCCACATAATCGGCACCGCCAACTACATCTTGATGTAAGACGTGTTTGCGATCATTTCTGGTGCTGAAAATTCTGTCCTGAATCGCAATGACGAATCCTTTCGTTTCTGGAAACAGGACGCCCTTTTTTAGCCGAGTATTGGATGCCTCATTATCCAATTCATGTTGATCTATCGTTTTGGGGGATGACCGTGGATGAGTTTTTGTCTCAATTGCGTTTCTAATTCGTCTATGGTTTCCACACTGATATCCAAGGCCTCCTCTGAGGAGAAATTCAAGTGCGTGTAATCCAGATCCTCTTAACAGATGGTGTTGTAAAGCGCCACATCTCGCTTGCTGTTAAAATAGTCTCGCAACTGTATAACTTTTAACTTACAGTTTTTTGACATCAACGACGCCCCTATCTCCTCTGTGTCGTGGTAGAACTACCCTTTCAATCGCCTTATTACTGTGGTACATTTGGTGCTTCGTCATTTCTACGCGGATGGTTCTGTTTAACATTTCAAGGTCGTTGTTTGAACATTGGACGAGACCAAAGCAGTACGTGAGGACAGGGATGACATAGGTGTTGATTGCCCTGATCTTGTTCGTTGGACACATTATGCAATGCAATCAAGTGATCTGATAAGAAATTTAAATTTTATCATTTATGTATTTTGAGAAGTTGTAGGCTCCGGAAGCTACGCTCATGGTTCCTTAAAGCAACCAATCCCGACGCAACTGAAACGTTACGTCATCCACTTCTGCTCCTTCTGTCCTAGAAGGTAAGCAAGAGCGGGAAATTTACGCGAGATAACATCGTGCAAAAACTTCCGTGTTTGAAATAAAATTAATGCATTTGTGATTTAAAGTTTCAAACCGTTTATGCCTGAAATACATTTCACGTAAAAGTACATGAAATTCACGAAAGACTGTTTGAAAAATACAGTAAATATGATTTAAATTTCATACATATATACTTTAAGCTGAATTCCCATCAATGTGATTAAAATTTCCAACAGGCTTAATTGAAGTTTTATAGAGTTTTACTTTATTTTTTATTTAATCACTTGTGTATGAAATTTAAGAGAAAATATGGTGAATTTTTATACAAATTTCATTGAAAAATGCACTTTGAGATTGTATGAAAATTAGATTAGACTGGTTTGAATTCAATATAAGTATTCATTAAATAAGCTCAATAATGATGTGATTGAAAAATCCAATAAATAATTTGATATTTAATACAAATTTGTGTAGAATATATTTAAAATCAATTTGCATGAAATTTCTGATTATAACAAATTATCATCAAATATATATGAATATTAACGTGACCAAAAATTCATGGCAAAACTCCTTTTTGCAATATTTATCAATATTGGTTACTTATTTTTTAATTATTTCAACTAATTTTTTATTATTTTTAACAAATTCCATTTGTTTAAATATTCTTTTTTTCAAAAATTCTTGCTTTCTCCTAAAAATTATTACTATTGGTCTTGTGGAATATTTATCGACATTGGTTAATTAATTTTCAATAATTTAAACAAATTCAATTTGTTTAAACAATCTTCTCTCATAAAATTAAATCATTGGCCTGATTTATTATTTTCTAGTCTTAGTTGATTAATTTTAAATCATTTAAACAAATTAAATTTCTTTAAATAATTACTTTTCTCAAACTTATTTTTTTTAAGTATCACTAGCGGTATAGTGTAATATCTACCAACACTCATTAAATAATTTTTTTAAATTCAAATAAATTCAATTTGTTTAAACAATAATTCTTTCCACAACATTATTATTATTGTTTTGACGGATTATTTGCTAGGCGTTACATCTCATACAATCTCAAAACTTTGAGATTGTATGAAAATTACATAAGATTGTTTTGAATTTAATATAAGTATTCATTAAATAAGCTCAATAACCATGTGATTGAAAAATTGAATAATTAATTTGACATTTAATACGAATCTGCGTAGAGTATATTTAAAATTAATATGCATGAAATTTCTGATTGTAGTAAATTATCATCAATAACATTTCAAATATATATCAATATTAACGTGACCAAAAATTCATGGCAAAACTTTTTTTTGCAATATTTATCAATATTGGTAAATTGTTTTTCAATTATTTTAACTAATTTTTTATTATTTTTAACAAATTCCATTTGTTTAAATATTATTTTTTTCAAAACTTCTTACTATCTCCTGAAAATTATTACTATTGGTCTTGTGGAATATTTATCGACATTGGTTAATTAATTTTCAATAATTCAAACAAATTTAATTTGTTTAAACAATCTTTTCTTATAAAATTAATACCATTAGCCTGATGTAGTATATTCTAGTCTTAGTTAAATAATTTTAAATCATTTAAACAAATTAAATTTGTTTAAATAATTATTATTTTTCTCAAGCTTATATTTTTTTCAAAAAGGTATCACTAGTGGTCTAGTGTAATATTTATCAACACTCGGTGAATAATTTTTTTTAATTCAAATAAATTCAATTTGTTTAAACAATAATTTGTCACATCTCAATGCTGAAGATTTCAAGAACTGTTGGAACTTAATCATAAACTTTATTCAACAAACTCAACTTAATTTTTTTCTTTGTTCTGCTCCAAGCCAAGGTAATGAGCATTCTTATTGGATGCAGATTTTTTATTAATTTTCAATCAACGAAAGTGCATCTTTCCGTAGATGTTGGCAGAATAAAATTTTGGGTGAAATCCAATGGAATCGATATTTCCATTAGATGGGAAAATGCTTATTCCTTGCATTTTGGGAGAAATAAATTTGTAGACAAATACAAATGGGACATTCTGTCATGCAAACAGATACAATTCCATTAAAGCACCATTAGTTGATAATATTTGGTCGTCGTAATGTGGACCTCAATGTACTGTAAGCTTCCTAACCCTTGAAACTGCAACATTTAGCAGCTCCTCTGTACCTACTTTTATGGCTGTCACAGCTTAGGACCAATGTGCCACATCTGTCTATCATCAGGGTGCCTGCAGAAGATTTGAGTTCTCCGATACCTGAATTTTTGCCTTATAGGAGTACGGCCTCTTGAAACTTTTTCCTAGAAATATTATGCGGAAAAATTGATATTTTCAAATTGAAAAAGAAGGGTCTTGGGGATGGTAATTTTTCATCGTCAGTTAGTTCGAAACCGTTCTGCAGTGCGTGCTAAGTAAGTGTATTGGAGTATTGGACAAACAAATTGATACGTTTTAAGGTACGTTTTATTAAACTGTTTACTTGAATTGAAAATTTTATTCACTGCTTGGCAATTGTTAAATTTGACTGCTATTTTAAATGTTTTAATTTAAAATAATCTACAATTAAACCGCCGCATCGTTGATTTTGAAACTCACATCCTTATAGAAAATTCTATGTGATTTTAGAGAAATAATTTAGTACAGACAATTTCCACAATGAAATAGTTCCTGTTGTTAGTAACAAATATTATAAACAAATTTCTAAATACGTTTTTTACTTCGTAATAGCTTATGAATTGAAGGTCCGGATCGGAGTAACCGCGTAAAATCCAAATATTTGAAGTGACAAAATTAATTTTTTTTTTAACACAGTGTTGTAGAGAATAAAATAATTGATTTTTTCCCATATATGCAGTTTTTTGGATCCGATGCTGAGATTCGAAGAAAAAAATTAAAAACTGAAAAGTTTATTAGCCTCATTTTAATATAATTTAAAAATATAACTCGCTGCCAGTTGAACAAATTTCATTCTGTAGCTATGACCATGAATTAATAAAAAATTATAAAATATATGATTCTTAATTATTATTTAATTAAAAGCTAATAGCAATCGAAAAATGCCTTTTCTTACTTTCCACATTCGGACCCTCTATCCGCAACCCGAGGACGCGTTCGGTGGCTTTGTCATAAGCCCTTCAGTTCTATTCGAAAGGAATAGATACCGAAACCGAATGGAGACCGTGACAGGACACATATATATATATATATATATATATATATGCAGGTCCGCTTACGCCGCTCGAAAAGAAAGATATTAGGCTCTATCCACAAGCAGTAGAACACGCTTATTTTGTGCGGCTACCATAAAAAGTAGTTTAATTTAATATTATTGCAATGAGAGTATTTTCGTATCTGCTGAAGAGCAGACTTATGGAGAATTTTCGGCTATAATATTAGTCTCCATTCGCAGAGAAATTTGACGCCATAAAAACAGCGAGTCTATGGAAATTTTCTCAGTTTATAATCCACAAAAAATTAAATTTCAATTAATATTGTCCTACAACGTCAATTTCTTTCCGTTCTACTTCTTAAAACATAAATTCTTAACTTTTAGTACTTTAAATTCAAACCATTGTTTCTTTTCCTAAGATTCAATACTTGTCTATTAACTTTTAATACGAGTAGCTTTAATTCTTTGAATTTCAGAACCCTCGTTCTTGAGGGGTCCATATCATCTTACATGCGGAAGTCTCTCTGCGGAAAGTCACACTTGTGGCATGTCACATCTGCGGCATGTCACATCTGCGGCATGTCTCATCTGCAGCATGTCACATCTGCGGTATGTCTCATCTCCGGCATGCCACAACTGCGGCATTCTACCTAGCGGCTCCTCTCCCACGCGGCTTTTCTCACAGTGAAATTGACATTTTTTCGGCATCTCTCACGAGTTGCAAGTCTTTCAGTGGCATCTCTCCTTTCCAAAAAAATTTTAAGGCCAAATAAAAATGGCAAAACTGCGGCGAGTCTCCCAGGACTTATTGTCTCCCCGGCGGCATCTCTCATCCGGTAAAAATTTTCAAGTCCATATTAAAATGGCAAAACTGCAGCAAGCCTCACAGGACTAATTTTCACAACTGCGGCATCTCTTTCCCGCGGCAAGTTTCCCCAGTGGCATCACACATCCAGAAAAAATGTTCAAGACCACGTCAAAGTGGCAAAACGCGGCAAGTCTCCCAGGACTAATTGTCACACCTGCGGCATCTCTCACCTGCGGCAGGTGTTCCCAGCGGCATCTCTCATCCGGGAAAAATGTTCAAGTTCACATCAAAGTGGCAAACCTGCGGCACGTCTCACAGGGCTACTTTTCACATCTGCAGCAAGTCTCCCAGGATGGATTGCCAAATCTGCAGCATCTCTCACCAGTGGCAAGTCTCCCCAGCGCTATCTCTCGCCAAAGAAAACTTTCTAAGTAGTTGTAAAGATGGAAAAAAGCGGCAAGTCTCCTGAGCGGCATCTCTCCCCCAAGAACATTTTAAAAATAGTTCTAAAGATGGCAAAACTGCGGCAAGTCTGCCCAGCGGCACCTCTCGTCCAAAAAAAATGTCTAACTAGTTCTAAAGATGGCAAAACTGCGGCAAGTCTCCGCAGCGGCATCTCTCGGACAAGAAAATTTTCTATATAGTTGTAAGGATAGCAAAACTGCGGCAAGTCTCTCCAGCGGCAACTCTCCTCCATTTTCTAAGTAGTTGGAAAAATGGCAAAACTGCGGCCAGTCTCCCGAGCGGCATCTATCGCCCAAGAACATTTTCTAAGTAATTGCAAAGATGGAGAATATGCGGCAAGTCTCCCCAGCGGCATCTAACGCTCAAAAATTTTTTTAACTAGTTCTAAAAATGGCAAAACTGCGGCAAGTCTCCCCAGAGGCAAGTCTCCCCAGCGGAATCTCTCCCCAAGAGCATTTTCTAAGTATTTCTACAGATGGCAAAACTGCGGCAAGTCACCGCAGCGGCATCTCTCCGGCAAGAAAATTTTCTATATAGTTGTAAGGATGGCAAAGCTGCGTCAAGTCTCCCCAGCGGCATCTATCGCCCAAGAACGTTTTCTAAATAGTTTGAAATATGGGAAAACTGCGGCAAGTCTCTCCAGCAGCATCTCTCGCCCAATAACGATTACAACGGGACAACGTGGCCTAATGAACAGAAAGTTATATAATAACTTAATATCGAACACTTCATACGCAAATTCATTAAATTGAATTATCAAAACAGAGTTTATAATACAAGCTTTAAGCCAATTTGAAAGAGGTTAACTTTTGCAATCCACAAGTTTTTTGAAAATTGAAATCTATAGGAAGGAACGAATAATCAAAATTTCTATATTTTAATTTATTTGTAAATTATTATTACTGAAAAATAAATAAGATAGACGTTCGAAGCATTCCGGTGTTTATGTATGCTTTAAGGAATAGTACTGAAACATAAAGTTCTTTGAATAAAAACATATGTTTACCTCCCACTTATTTACTCTCAAGAAAAAAAATTACGAAACATTAAACCTTCTGTTAAAAACTCTACCTTCATATGGTATAACCATAAAAAGAATATAGAACAGTCACACTGTATTAATTAAGCCATAATAAAATTGGATTTGAGTTCAAATGTTATTATTCAGTAAAAGCGCCATGTACAAAAAAGGAGATATGTTTTGCAGAAACTTTTACCACGCAACCCCCACCTTCCTGATGCTTTTTCTATCATTACTGCTGTCTACAAAATTTGTATACGAATGAGTAAATATATGTATTCTGAAGACTGTAGTAATTTACATTTATTCCTTTAATTTTGCAGAATTGAAAAATATTATTAGGATAATTTGTATCTATTGAGGGCTTGCGCGGTGTTAATATTTTCCCAGTTTTACAAACTAATATTTTAAGTATTTACATAATTACTTACCTTGAAATCATAGGAAAGTGATGGTGCAGATGGAATAGTAAATAGCTCTGGGAAGGCTTGCCTCATTTTTACAAATTTGTATAATTAAGAAATCATTCTTGGGCGATAGATGCCGCTGGGTAGATTTTCCGCATTTTTATTATCTTTACAACTACTTAAAAAATTTTAAATAGGAATCTGTATTATCACCGGAGATTGTAATTATCGATCCGTTGAGAAATCCAATCACACATACTGTGCTTACTCTGAGGTCGACTCTGCTTATTTATTTATTATATTTAGTTTATAGATTAAATTATAAGTTTCCGATCAGTGCGTGCACGTAATGACCCTGTAATATCCTGTTCCTTAGAGGACTATTTAGCCCTAGGGACTTTCTTGAATAAATACAAATACAATTAGTAGGTAAGATTACAATAAATTGTGTTTAGTTACGTGGGTTACATGAGATGTGAAGGTCAGCGTCCAACAATGTTTTCTTTGCCCAAAAGGTAGGGTGACCATTTATTTAGATTTTCCCGAACATATCCTGTGGCCAAATGAGAAATATTTTTATAATCGTATATTTTAATTTCTTTTCATTCCTGTAAGTGGCAATCCAAATTGTGTGTCATGAAAAGATAGGTAAAGTGCTGGCCTCATATTCACAATGCTCCCGAAAGGGATATGGCTCAATAAATTACTAATAATAATTCACACTTTTTCACACTTTTTTTTTGCTGATGCAATTATTTTTCAACAGTTTTGGACAAACTGACTCTATAAATGCTACTACTTTCTGAAATTGCTTGTTAATGCTACTATTTTTCGACTTTGCCTTTAAACATACTTTTAAATTACTTCGCACATTGGCTAAAATACCCAGATAGCAAGCGTGCGGGGCACGTTACACGCATGGAATGCGAAGCACGCCTTGCCTGCAGGGTGCGAGGCATATGCGCCGCACATGCATTTGTAAAAGTGCTTAATGTGCAATGCATTTCATTTATTTAAAAACGATAATTCAGTAGTATGTTCCTTCACTCGATCGGTGTAAGATTAACAAGACAATTTTTTGGTTATTCTGTAACTTTTTAAAAAGAAAAAAATAACTTCTAACTTTTTAAACTTTTTTTCTATTATCTTTGGTATTTTTTTTTGAACATACAGTATAACCACAAAAAGATGTTTAAAAAAATGCTTACATCAAGTAATATTCTTACAGCGGAGTAACTACACACAAAAAATTCAAAACCATAAAGAAACTATAAAAGAATAAAGTGTAAATGAAAATAGTTTACAAATATTTCTAAAAATGCTTACACTGAGTAAAGAATTTTTAAAAATATTTTTGTATGGTCATCCCGAAAGTTAAAAAGAACAAAAAAACTTGAAAAAGTTAAGAAGTGAAATATACTATTAAACCTTGATCCACCGTAAAAAATTTCAATCAGCCAGAAATTTTTGTTTTGTATTTACTTAATATTTCAAAAAATTTGAAATTGAATTGGCATTTTTTTAAAAGATGAAACTGTTGGAATAATCTCATCTTTAAATATTTTTTTATTTTTTATAACTTCAATTTGTAGTTTGAATTTCATGTTTAATATTGAATGAAGCTTAAAATCAAATTTAAAATCAATTTTCAGAAAATTGGTTAATAAATCTAAAAAATGCGTCCTTAATTTTGAATGGTATTTAAAAACCGCGCGCTGTCGTTGAATAATACACTGAAAAAAAGGAATAGTTGTTCCAAGTGAATTTTACTTGGCTGAAGTAAGTGAAAGTTCTGATTATTTTCAAAGAAATATTTTTTTGAGGCAAATAAATATATGCACTTTTAATGCAAAAAATCATTTCTTTCAGCCAGACAAATGTTGATAGGAGTAAGTTAACATTGTTTGATTCAAAAATACGACCGATTCGTCGGAGGAAATATTGCTTTGAATCAAAGAAATATTAATTGAAGGCACCAATATACATTTTAAATCAAATAAATGAATCATTGTTCCAAATGTTTGTGCCATGAATGTGAATGAATGTTTCTTTGAAATGAGGAAATGTGAATTGATGGAAAGAAATATATTTTAAAGTCAAGTAAATATTTTCTAGGCTCAAAGAACTATTTCTTCACAGCAATTTTTTTAATATTTGAAGCAAAAAAATATCCCACTGATTCAAAAAAATATTTTTTTGGCCTAAACCATGCGCGAGTGCAATAAAGTAGTTCGTACTTCAACTGTTGTACATATTTTCCTAAATGAACAAATGGATTCTTTCAGCTTAAATTATAATTACACTGTTATTATGATACATATTTAATTTAAATAATTCACATAATTTAAAATCTTGATGAACCTGAAACAGAAAAATTCTATGAAAAATCCACCTCCAGCAGAATTCGAACTTGGGTCCGTCGAGTGTAAAGTCCATAGCGACGACCACGACGCCGTCACAACATGGAAATTCTAAGGTGAAACCCGTATTTAACCCCTACCATAAATGCCAAAGAATTATTTCTTCAAATCGAAAACATGGATATTGAATTTAACAACGTATTTCTTTAATCTAAAGAAGTATTCAGTTGAAACAAATTACCCCAAATTATTAAATGTTTGATTTAAAAGAATAAATACTTCTTAGGAATAAATGTTTCTTTGTTATGAATAATTTAATTTTAGTAAGAAAATTAAATATTTCCTTCAACTAAAGAAATAAATATTCATGTGAACACAATATCTTGTTCATCTAAAGAAATGCTTTATTGGTCTAAATGCATGAACTCTTTGTAACAAATAAATATATTTTTAATTTAATTAATATTATTTTGAATTAAATCATTATTTTTTTTATTTAAATAAACCTAAAGACTTGATCCAAGTATGCTCAATTAATTGATTCAAATGCGTCCGAATCAATTCAAATAATTGAACTCATTGAATCAAATACATATTTCTTTGAACGAATAATCAGATTTCAACGAATCTAGACCTTTTGACTCAAGGAAATCATTTTCTTCAATATAAGAAATATTTATTCGAATCAAGAAAATAAAGCCAAAGAATTCATTTCCTGAGATCAATAAAAGATATGTGTCTGGTTTAAATAAAAATTACTACTGTGAAAGAATATTTTCTTGATGCTAAGAAATAGGATTCAAGTAAATGTATTTTCTTGGTTCTAAACATTCTTTTTTCAGTGTACATACATGGCGCGGCAGCCTTCGTCGATTCAGCGGAAATGCCCGACGCGCCACGAGTGTCTTCGCGACTTCTCATCCCGCGGTCTCGTCTCGTTTTGCATCATTTCCCAATATATATATATATATATATATATATATATAATCTGCTTTAATAAAATCACAAGTCGAGTCTGATTTAAATCGCATGATTGACAGCAGCATTTTCCCAAAAGTCGTCATAAATGGCCACAAAACCATTTTTGTACAAATAACCGTCTGAACCAGGGTCTCGACGTGGATTGTATCCCTGGAAAGGATTATATCCCTTAAACACATGATGTATTATTTTATCAAAATACTCGCAGAGACGTTTGTAATCCTTTTCCATTTTCCATTTAAAACTCGTTAAAACAAGTGGACATTTTAGTTTACTCAACATCAAGAGCGACTCCTTCCAAGCATCTCCACCGACAAAATCAAGGTGGAACCCAATAATTACATCTGGCTCTCTGAAGAGACGACTATGATAAAAATTCGTGTAGAATCCATTATAACAAAGGACTTGAACATTCTTGCCTCTACGTTCACATTCTCTACAAGCTACGGATATTGATTTTGTATCTTGACAATCTGGCCCAATAAGAACTACCGTCAGTACTTCCAACTTGTGCATCCAGTGAAGAAGAATATCCCACGATAAACAATTGTCTAATTCTGATAGAGTGGATCCAATTACATGCAGAACAATCTCTTTCTTGTCGGGATAATTCAATGTCTTGAGTGCGTGAAACAAGGTCAGCGGTTGTGTAAAATAATCGCTGACTTGTGCGAGAATAATGTTGGAATTGGGTTGTACGTGGGCGTATACTGCAAAAAAAGAGGCAACAAATTCTGCCATTGAAGGGGGAGTATTGTCATTATCTTTAAAAAAATTAATTAAATTAGAAATATCTCTTAGCATTTCCTTTTCCCTAGATTTTGCCGGCAAAAGCGAATGACAATCCATCACACAGGAAAATGAATACAGCATACACTTAGCTACTTCATGGTCTGTATTTTTGTGCTTTTGACAAAAGTTTGCATGTGGACAGTTGTCGCAACTTTTTAAAACATCAACGTTTGTTTCCTGGCAATCTAGACAAGCTTTTGGATAAAGTATCATCTCCTTCTCAAAGGGAATCAGCTTTCGTTTTAAGTGCTTCTCCATGAGATTTATAATAGACATTTTCCAATTCCAGCGATCTTCTTCACCGAATTCGCGTAAAGCACTGAAAAAGCTTGATCCCACCACACCTTTCTGTAAAGTTGCAGATGCTCTGCAAAATTCCTTGTGCATGGGATAGTGTTCAACTTGATGCGCCTTACTACAGTAATAAATCATTTTACATCCCGAGCATCTCTTCAAAGTTGAATCCTTTGCATTCCTGTGGCACACTTGACAAAGATTAGCGTAGAAAAAGTTTTCGGAAAATTTACGCCGCAAATTAGAATCCGAGTTGAAGAGCTTATCCAGCTCTTCGTGAAGGTTCAATAATTTTGTTTCTTTCAATAATGACTGGTCAACAGTCTTCTCAATGCATTCCCGCAGCGACTTGGGCTTGGAATTTAATCTGTAATGGAATTATTCAGGAATAGTTATTTTGATATTGTATTTTATAGCTAGTTTTTTTTACTATTAAATAGACTTGATATATTTTCATCTAATTCTAAATATATCTACATTTCGTATTGTCAAAATATTACGAATTTGTATTGATTTCTAAGGAAATTGTCTGGTTAAAGTGAAAATACACTATACATATGCCAAGTAGAAATTTACGAAAAGTTGGGAAAGAAGAAATATAAAGCTTTTGTATATTTATAGTTTTTCAAGTGAAATTACCTCTGCCATAATTGATATCTTGTATGCAATGATTCTAGTGTAATTTCAAGTAGGATTTTTTACAAATTACTAATTCGATGCAAATGTGTTTAAATTCACAATTTTGAGGACAATAGCTACATTTTCACCATGAACGGTTATTTTTTTTGGGTTATTCTAAAAGCCCCCAAAAAAATACAAAACAAGTAAATTTATAAAATCCAGAAAATTTTCCAACGTACTTGATTAGTAACCCTTAACATGATTCTTGTAGATTTTGAATCTGAGTAGTTTTCTGAGTATTTTGCAACAAAAATCGAAACCTTTCGTTGAGCCATTTTTTTAGAAAATCCACTTTTTGGGTTATAAAATTTAATTTAAATTTTTTATTTGAAGTATGCCTATCTAAATAATAACAATTATATAATAAGATTTATTCTATAAAAATTAGTTAATTTTTTTCATTATTTTTTTTATACAAAATAATCTCATTCAAATTGTTTATTTAGCTATTTATCTATCTTTTTTGATGAAAAATATAATATAAATTTAATAAGTGTATCTCGTAAAAATAGGTTTCTTATTTTTCCAAAAAATTGTATAGGTATTTTTATAACTTTAGTAAGGAAAAACTGATTACTTAACTAATTTACAAAACATTTTAAAATGATTTTGAACACAAGAAGTATAAGTTCTATAAAAATTCAATTTTATTACATACTTACAAAACCAGATTTTATTTTGTTACCAAACAGTTTTAAAATCGTGATACACCGCCTCCATACATTTTTGGAAAATATCACTTGAAAATATAAGAAACACATTTTTACGAGATACATATTACACTAATTAAGTTTATATTACATTTTTCATCGAAAAAGACAGATAAATAGCTAAATAAACAATTTTAATGAGATTATTGTTTTTAAAACATTAATATTATTAAAAAATAAACTGATTTTTATAAAATAAATCTTATACCATTTTTATTATGCAGATAAGCATTTTTCAAATAAAAAACTTAACTCTATTACCTAAAAATGGATTTTCGAAAAACGGCTAGATGAAATATTTTTATTATTATTGTAAAATACTCAGTAAACTACTGGTGCCGGAGACCAGTGGAATAAGCTCTTCAAAAAAACTTTGGCCCTTTCCAAACCACCTACAATTTTGTTTGAAAAGCCTATTACACAATTCTCAATAAACGATCCTTATAATGTTGGGCTTAGGGAGCTTCCATACGGGCATGTGATACTTAGAAAATTATCGATTTTAGCAGTGTTAGGTTCCCCCGGCTTTTTTCCTACAATAATAAAGATTCATTATGAATCCAACCATATAAAAAACTCATTTTTGATAAAAATGCAGTTGTACAGTTTCTTCATCAGGACGGCAGTATTAACAGCTATGTGCTGTTCTATTAGTTAATTGTGAATGTTCTAATTGTATCTTTTTAGGACCTGATGTGTTCTGTATTCGGCACTCGTACCGTATTAGCTATTGGTTTCTAAGTGGAATCTAATCGGATTTGAATCTGGTTTCTGTGCGGTTTCGTATTTGGTAATTTTGAATTTTTTAATTGTATCGTATTAGGATTTGATGTGTTTTTTATTCGGTACTCGGTACGGAGAAACTATTGTTTGTAAAGTTTGGTATTATAATATTTATTTTTACAAGATTTCGATGACAAGCTAGGATATAGAGGAAAAAGTAGTATTATTTACCACAGCAATGCGAAGAAATACTTTCCCCATATTAATTACAAATATTATACTCCAAACTTAAAAATTGCCATTTAGAGATGGAAAGACTAATAATTTCGATACAAAAATAGAAGTTAGAAAAAGTGATATTCACAAAAATAAATGATGAAACCGTAACTGCAATAACTAGAAGTTTAAATAATATAAGTTGCAAAATATGTTAGAAAAATTACCATTGCCAATAGGAATGTCCAATGAGAAGAATAATACTTGAATATAGTGCACGGAGAAAAATGGATGTTTACGCTTAACATCTAGATGTTCAGGGTTAACATCGGTAGATATTAAAAATGAAATCTTATTTTTCTCCGTGTGCTTTGCCAAAATTGCCATTTAAAATAGAAGGTTCACTGCCGAATGACGTCATACGCGCCGAGGTTCATGAGATTAAATGCGAATTTATTTTTATTTTGCTCTTCCGACAATGCCATATTTTCCTATTTTCTATAGGAAAAATTAGAAATACGTAGAATTCACATTAAAAGAATGTATTTCATATTTTGATTTGTAAACTTCACAGTTTTTTCTAGGGAATATAGAAACTTTGTTTTGACATGAGCACAATTATTTAATCATTTATTATTATATTCAAAAAAACTTATAGTAATAGTAATAAATTTTATTTTAGTGAAATATATATTGGTTATAACATTTCTCAGCAAAGGTGTACCTTGCTGAGAAAACAGACCAGATGTCTTTATGACATCTTCATGGCAGTTTTATTGTGTCACAAAGACGTCCTATTTCCGTGTCATAAATATATCTTCAAGACATCTTTAAGACATTTTAAAGTGGCAAAGATGTCTTAACTTCATGTTCACGACATGGGCATACGACGTCTTCACATTTCACGCCAAAAATATCACTACTTGCTACTCTTTCAAATTAACAGAAAAATTTAATATTATTTATCATTATTATTATTATCGAATTGTGATTACATAAATATAAAAATATTATTATAACTATCAAAATTTAATAATATATATTATTATTAAATTATTATTATTATATTATATATTATTTCAATATTTCTTTCTAGTTAAAAAAATGATTTCCAAATATACATACAGCTTTCTCGACTTTCTAATCGAAATAATAATTTTTTCCATGTTTGACAATTAATTTTAGGTCTAAACCTTAAATAGTTCTTGTTATAAATTGCAATTGAAATAAACCATTTTAATTTATGAGAAGTTAAAGAGCAAAGAATAATTTTATAACCGCCGATAAATAAGAATCCCTTCTATATTAACATTATCCCCTTTTCACTTGCGATTATAAGTTTTTCTTCGCTTCGTAAAATAATTTTATGTGTGGAATTAAAAAAAAGCTACACTGTTCAAAATTGGTGGTGCGACTTTGATTGATTCTATACATGGGGTATTAATTCTGAAGTAACTCCGCCTGAAAAACCAAAAATTGTTTAATGTTTATTAAACATATTTTTTTAAATATAATTTTATAACCGATGTAATTTTATAGTATTATGTTTATTAAAAATGGAAAAAGATTTTTTGTGGTTACCATCTCCACACGGGCATTTAACTGATTATAAGGTTTATTAGAATTTCAGTCGTTTGTTTGGTTTTATTGCCAGGATAAAAGGAAACTGAGTTTTTTCCTTTAAGATCCTTGAGGAAAAAATGAGATAGTAATTACTTGTTTATATAAATTAACGTCATGAGGCACGAGACAGTGCCCAACACTTATTTTCATAAACAAACAATTGTCAGCTTAATTATTTGCGTCAAGGTTTATTAAGGAAAAAACCTTAGCTTTCTTTAAACCCTAAAATAAAGCCAAAAACCCGGACAAAATTCTAAAAAAAATGAAATTTATTTTTGACCTTCATTTTTTATGGTCAAATATTTATTTTAAAAAATTCCTATGATTAATGGAGAGGACGTAAAGAATCCTATCGAAACTTTAGGAGAAAAAAATTTGATTTGATTGATATTGAAAGAGATACAAGTCACTAGAGGCGATGGTATACACGCAAAAACCCAAAAATTTCACATCCTCCGCCTCGGCTAATATTTGTCCCAATGGAAAAATTTGTCCACAAATTGCTGTCCATTAGGACTTCATTTTGCCGACGTTTGAGTCCCATAAGAAATAATGCCCTACATCGGAGTTGATTCTTTCACATTTAGAAAGAAAATATTATTCAATCTAGGCTAAAAACATTTTCAGATCGATATGCTCAATTTTTTAAACTCAGATTGGAAAACATATTTTACTGCATATGAAGGTACTTTTATAGGGTCTAATAATCGTAGTTATTTAACACCGCCTTTTTAACAGTGCAAGAAGCTTGCAGTGCGAGAAAAATGGTGAATTCTCACATTTTTTAGACATAATTTTTTAATTATTTGTGTACAAAACACAAATAACATTGTAAAATTCATCGCATATGTAATCACAAAAAATTCGTTTAATTAATTTAATTTCTTCGCGCATACTCAATGATAGTCCGGGCGCCAGAGGGGTCCCAGTGGCCTCCTTAATTTACATGGGGCCACCTAGGTTTTTTTTAATGTATTTTGGGTCGCTGAACACGAATTTCGGGGGTGGCTTTCGATCCGACAGTCGGGTAATTTGTTATTATGAAGGGGAATTAAAATAAAAGAATAATAAAGAATAAAATTTGTACTTTATTCTGCAATATCTGAATAAGCAGTCGTGGACAGAGGTACATAAATTAAGAACACACACATTTTCACGCAAAAATAGAATAGTTGAATTTTCAGAGAAGAAAATCAATTTGGCACTAGAAAAAGACGAATTTTCAACAAAATAGTTAAATTTGCAACCGAAGAGATGCATTTTCAACTAAAGTTAAGAGTCATCTACTAAAAAAAAATGAATTTATAAAAAATGAGTTCAAATTTCGACCAGCTAGTTGCATTTCGAACCAAAAAAGATAAAATTTCTACAAAAATAGTTGTATTTTTAAACTAAAGACGAATTGCCATCGATATTGTTTAATCTTTAACCAAGAAGGATTGATCAGTCAAGAAAGAAAAAGAATCTGAATCAAATTGCCGAATTTTCAACCCAAAAAGGCGAATTTTCTACAAAATAGTTGAATTTTCCACCAAAAGCAATGAATTTCTACCAAAGAGATGACATTTTAACCCGAAAATATGAATTCTTAACGAAACATTTAATTTCAAATAAAAGGTAAAATTTCGAAACCAAAAAGATCATTTTTTATTTCAACGATAATGATTAATTTTCTGAAAAAGTCGAATTTTTAATATACTAGATTCCCATTCAACCAAGTAATTGAATTAAAAAAAAATGAATTCCCGAGAAAAAATTAAATAATTAATATCCATCATATGTGCATTTTCAAAAGGCAAATATGAATTTACAAAAAAATATCGTTTTCAACTAAAAATAAAATTATAATAATTTTTTTAACAAAAAAAATATATATTTTCCGATTAAATATCGGAATTTTCAACGAAATGTTGAATTTTCAACTTGAAAAGAGGAATTTTAATCAAAACAGTTGAAATTTCTACTGAAAAAATTACCTTCTAACAAAATAGGTCGTAACTTACTGATTTTTAGTTAAAGAAGATGCAAAATATTTGTTTAGAAAGCTCAGTTTTGAAATTTCAATATGCATCTAGTCGGTCATTACTTGGATGTGGCATAAAAACTGACTAAAAGCGTTGCACATTATTTTGACTCAATTTCCGAATCATACGATCAACCGGAATTTCTTGTGGGCACATATATAGTACCCCGAGGCTCAGTTTTAAAAATCTGTTGGAATTTTTTTGAACATGGAGTGTCAAGTTCTTCATCATGCTCCAGTTCCCTAACAAAGCCGTCCTTGTTTATTAGTGCCCGAACTCCGGCTTGACCAGAAGGTACATACAGTCCACGTAAAACTACATGTCTACTTTTCTGTTTCATCACTATGGCCAAGCCGTTACCATTAACAATTTCTGATAACAAAAACAGTGATCCGATCGGCTCGCCCTCCATAAGACCCCTGTCATTTCTCAAATAAATTCTTGAACCGGGATAAAAATCATGTAATCTTATTTCAAGTTTTCGGCCCAGATTGCGGTAGGGAGCAAATTGATAATTGTGAAGATTTTCAACTCTAATTGAAAGTATTTGAGAATAAGGGGCCTTGCCAGGAGAAACGGGCCTGACATGCCGAAACTGCTCGCCAAGTGCAGAAGTTACGGACACTTGTTTAAAAAATTGTTTGATTGCGCAATCTTTTCCTAATGGAACGTCATTTTCTTCATCTGATTTCATTTTCCTATAAGTGTTGTCCCGCGTGTTTATTAGTGCTCGCTCTCCGTTTGGAGGAGAAGGTATATATAGTCCACGTAAATACGTATGACCTTTTGCTGTTTTTATCACTAATGCTAAGGCGTTATCAGTACTAACTTCCGACAACACAATATATTTGCCGATTATCGGGTCTTTTTCGAACTTAATTTTTGAAATTTTAAAATAAACTCCTGAATTGGGAAGAAAATTATATACTTTCATTTCTAGTACCCGGCCCTCATTCTGGATGGGCAAAAATCGCCATTCGTGAAGATCTCTAATTTTAATGTTGAGTACGCTAGTATAAAGGGCCCCGACATAAGAAGACGTGGGCGCAACATGATGAGATGGCTCGTCATCAGCAGAATACGTGGCATGATCAGAAGACGTGCCAGGAGCAAAATGCATGTCAGGAGAATGCCCCATGTGTTGAGCAGGATACATTGCAGGAAGATGATCATGACCATAAGCTGGAAGATGCCCTATGCCATGAGCAGGAAGATGATGCATGTTTTGAGAAGGATGCATTGCAGGAAGTTGATCCATGCCATAAGCAGGAAGATGCCCCATTCCATGAGCAGGAAAATTCTCCATGCTATAAGCAGGAGCATTTGCCATGCCGTGAGGAGAATACGTGGCAAGAGTATGCTCCCTGTCAGAAGAAGGACCAGAAGTGAAACCAGGAAACGACTCGCCATGAGGATATTCCTTGAATTGTGAATTCAACTCTGAAACAATAAATAGAAGATTAAATTTTTTAAAGTACACTGTCGTCCCGTAAACTGGGGCTGAACGACGCATTATAGACGATTTTGTTGAACTTTGTCTCAAAATCGGTGAAATTTTGATAGGAATGACCTAGAAGCTCAATTTTTTTTTAATTTCTCAACGAATATAAGAAAGATATAGAAAAAGTGTACAAATAATTTGTCGACTTTAAAAAGCTATCTTGAAGTTAGCAATTTTTGTATCTGTATACCATGGGTATACAGATATTATATTTTATTTTCTAAATACGCTTTTGAACAGATTCTGGGAAAAAAGCTATTGAATCTACGATTTCAATCTATGAAGGAATTAATTTTTATCAAAGCGAATTTCATTATTAGGAGTATTCAAAAATTTCTAGGGGCGTTGATTTCTAATCCGAAATAAAAATTTGAAAATGACGAATGCAATATGGCGGTTCATAATTGTAAAAATAAAATCAACTTGACTAAAAATGTCTACACAGGGGTTTTTCGGGTACTATGGGTACCGGCGATAGATTTTCAGCGAGTGGTTTTATTATTTTTTGATATTGTGCATGTCCTAAATACCAAATCACTGTCATGACATGTGCACAACATCCAACTTTACTGAGTTCCGTTGTGGTCATACCAGCACAAGTGACGCCAAACGTTCAGGTCGCCCAAAAGAGGTCATCACGCCAGAAATCGTCGATAAAATTCATGGAATGATATTGGACGACAGGAGAATGAAAGGGCGTGAGTTGGCGTGAGTTGGTGACGCGATTGCTCACATTTGACCATAAGCGCAAACGTGTGCTCACTTCAAAGGAGTGTTTGGCGATGTTCAGCCGCAATCCGAACGAATTTTCGCGTCTTTTCCTAACCGTGGACGAAACGTGGATCCACCACAACATACCAGAGACCAAGGAACAATAAAAAAGTGACCTTCTCCGGGTGAACGTGCATCAAAGAAGACCAAGGTGGGTCTGTCGGCCAGCAAGGTCATGGCCACAGTTTTTTGGAATACACACGGGATCATTCACATCGATTACCTTCAGAAGGGTAAAACGATTAACGGCCCTCGTAATCTTAAAAGAGGAGATTTTAAAATTTTGTAAAAGAAATTTTTTCTCAAATTTTTGAAAAAAAATGTTGGAAGAAAAATGTTCGAAAAAAAAATTTCGCGAAAAAAATTTTTTCGAAAAAAAATTTGGTAAAAAAAATGTTTGAAACAAAAATTTGGTGAAACAAAAATTTTGAAAAAAATTTTTCGAACAAAAAATTTATTTCAACCAAAAATTATGTAAAAAAAATGTTATTGAAAAAAATTTTGTCGCTTATGCCCTTTTGCTGTGCCAAATTTTGGCGCTCATGTTCTTTTGTACGACGGACGAAAACGGCTATGAAACCCTAAAAACAAAACTTCAATCATTAAAAAATTTGTTCAAGTTAAATCTAAATTTATTTCAAGAAGATACTAACACGAGTGTTTGAAGTTACCTATGTCAGTGGCTAAAGTACCTCATGTCGAAAGTGCGCTTGCGCAGCTTTTTCACCAGTGCCTAAAGTAAGACTTCTTCAAACTGCGCACATGCGAAAATTGTTTCGCACACAGTATGCTCTAATAAGGTCCTTAAGGCACCATTTAGAAGCAATGAAAAGTCGACTTTTGAGGTGGGTGTTGCTAAAAGAAATATTTTATACGTTGATCTATCTTTTTATTAAAAAATATTCAAACTTTGCAGCTTTAAATGGAGTTGAGAGCTAATTTATTTCTAAATAACTCATAGTATGTAGAAACTCCTTGGGTTTGAAATGTCTTCAAAATTAAACTTATTGTGTTTGTTTCCACTGTTATGTACCCTTCCTATAAGTGACTATATATGGATATTAATCAATACACTGTACTAATCGATACAATGTACGCTTGTAATTGCGCATGTACTTTCTGGTATTTTCAATAGTCAGAAGGTTCTAGACGTGCTGCCATATATAACCTGCCCATTTGGGTCAGTTAGTTAGTTCTTCGTCATCCCTCACTTGTAATTCATCTCGTAACTTGTTTAAATAAAGCTTATCTAAATATATTACGTGTTAATATTGGCGATCCTGATCCTGAACGTTATCAGCGCATAACAAAATTGGCGATCCTCCCAGGATAGGAGTTTTCAATCTTGTCTCTATGGGACAAGTAACAGATCAAACGACCCTATCTTCGGAAACGAACTGGAAACCGAGAAAAGAATTTCTACGGAAATTCAAGAGTGAATTCTACGTAATTCAAGGAAAATAAAAGGAAGAGACACGAATTCTACGGAATTCAAAAAGGGAACTGAAAGACGACAACGAGTATTACACGGAATCCAGAGAACTCCGGACTTCTTTACGAAGTAGCCCGTCAACCGAAGAAAAGTACTATTTATTGTTTACTAGTGCCTGAACTAAGTAGGGTACTATACCACGAAAAACAATTATATAAGAAATTCGAAGAAAAAAAAAAAGAAAAACTGAGAAAGAACGAGGCCCGCAAACAGGCGGAAGAGGCAACGGTCTATCAACAAAGCATCAGACAAAAGGAGGTAGCAGAGATAAACAAGTGCAGCACACCACGAGTAGCAGCCCAGGTATCGATCCGCGCCCCGGAAGCAACTCGACGGAGTAACGCGACGAACAAATTGTAAGTAAAGAAGAATAGTTTTAAGAAGTGCAATGTTAATTTCAAGTTGGAATTTCGTACAGTTTAAAGAGGTTTGAAAGGTAAATTTCATGACTAAAATCATAAAATTTGTGCCCAAATACTATCAAACTTTAGGCTCACGTCCGTACACACGCTTAAGGTGCTCTCTGGCCTCTGTGTCCGTCAATAAATCGAGAAACTCACCTCAAATTTGCGTGTACTTGTTGTAGCACGATTGCGCAAACAAGAGGTTTAAACGGAAAAAGTTGTCACGAAAAAATTCATCGCCAAGAAGAAGAATCAACGAAAGGAATAAATTGGCAAAAGTTAGTCAAAGGAAATTCAGCAAAAGTAAAGTTTTACCGCAAATTTACACCCGCTTATATACACGTTAATTGTAGGTACACACCACACAAAAACAAAAAATTAGGTAAGGGAAAATTGAGAGAAGATTTTCTTCCAAAGTTGAATTTTTGAATTATCGAGAAAATACAAATTACGCAAGTGGAACAGACTCATCCGCGGATTGTGACTCGACAGACATAATTCACAAAATCAATAATCCCTTCTATACAGCAGAAAATATGTCCCGGGCATCCTCCCCTAATAGAACGCAATCCCCCTCAATAATGACCACAGAGGAATCGCTAAGATTCATGATGACGAAAATGGACGGAATGGAATCTACGATGAACCAGGTGATTATTAACGTAAACACTTCAGCTGGAGAGAATGATAGGAGAATGATGGAAATACAGAAGATAGGAATATCCTTAGGTCTTAAGGGTGACATATTAACCGATAATCCAGATGTTACAAGCGACGAAAGTGAGGATGAAGAAAGAAAAGAGAAACGTATGCCGCTAAACTCCACAGTGCGTGGCCCTAAACCACCGCGCGTAATCAATGGTTCATCCAACTCATCAACCGCACCACCCACTGGACCACCTCACAGCTCGAATAACCAAGAACAAGGTCAGGGTTCTATCGATTTGTTGTTTTGAGATGAAAATGCCCTTATTTTGTTGAAACCTCGTCTTTTTTATGTTGAAAATTCAATATTTTGGTAAAAAATTCGTGTTTTTGGGTTGAAATTTCAATTTTTTTGTTGAAAATACATATTATTGAGATAAAAACCCAACTGTTTTGCAGGCAATTCGTCTTTTTGTTTCGAAAATTCAACATTTTGCATGAGATTTTTTTCTCTTTATAGACTGAAAAATCGTTATTGGTTGAAAACTCAACTATTTTGTCGAAAATTCCTCTCTCTGGTTTGGAAAATATTCTGGTTGGGTCGAGAATTCACAAATAATTTGTTGCAAATTCATATTTTTTAGTTTAACTAAACGAGCCTTTTTCAATTTAATATGAAATTTCTCTTAGTTACAACAAGAATATTTTGTTGCTTGAAATATTAACCTTGGTGTTATATTGTTCGTTGAGAATGAATTTTTTTCCACAAAAATTCAACTAGTTTGTTAAAACTTCAATTATTTTGTTAAAAAATCAACTATTGTGTCAAAAATTCAACTATTTTGCAGATAATTCAACTCATTTGTTAAATGTTCATATTTTTGGATAGAAAATTCGTCCATATGGTTTAAAAATTCAACTGTCTTGTAAAAAATTTATCTTATTGCCTTGAAAATTCAGCTACTTTGTTGAAGATTTAATTATTTTGTACAGCATTTACCTATTTTGTTCAATTGAACTTTTTTCTCAAAAATTTAACAGCTTTCTTGCAAATTGTTTTTTTAACGATTTGGTTGTGAATGCGACTTTTTGGTTCCAAATTAATTCCTTATTTGTTGAAAATTCAACTATTTGACCGAAAATTCATCTTCTCGGCTTAAGAAGGCAACTGTTTTCTGAAAAAATCGATTTTTTAGCTTGAAAGCTCAATCCTTCGTCGCAAATTCATCTCTTTTGGTAGAAAATAAACCTCTTTTTCTTTAAATTTAACTTTTTTGTTGAAAATGCAATATATTTCCACTTAAATTTTTAGCGATTGATATTTAATTGAACGTAGCACCTATACAAATATCTCAAAAATTAAGATTAATCCCACAAATCAGATAGCGATGACAATATTATAGGGGAATTTTGCAGAAAATAATCTCAAACTTTTTTAGACATTATGACAAGATTGAGGGAAATCTCCTACAAAATTGAAGGTATCATTCAATTTTCAATGCTTCAAGGAATTCTCCCGAATTATCTTTGCCAATTACCCAAAATTTAGGAAAGTTTCCTAAAATATTAGGAAAAATGAAATAACCGAACGAAATTGCGAATTAATCCCTAATCGCTTGCAGTCCTAGGTGGTATATTAGAGTATGTTATGGGATGTTCAGCGGCTCAATATTTTGCTTCGGCTATGTAAAATTTTTGTTTACACATAGTTTACCCGTTCTACTCGAAAGTACTGTCTGACTTGGCGTGTAGCACCTACTGGAGTTTCATTAATTTCCTCTTGGGTCAATGGTGTGTAACAGTGCCGCTTTCCATGTTTATTTTTGCGCGTCTTCTGCTGCGATTGCTATTATATGCATATATTCTAGCCAGAGCATTACTAGTTTCCAATGTTGCAAAGATTTCACCATCATATGTTGATAAAACAATTGGATCTTGAGTTGGCATAGGCCCATGGGCATCCTTTTGTATTCTCAATTTGATTCGTTTTTCGGCAGGAAAGGTGTATCTTCGGAGTTCGAATATCTTGAGTGAATTCAAGCAGAAAATAAGCCGAATACATATAAATTGTTCCAGTTCATATTCAAGTCCGTCAGATAAAGTAATCGTGGGGGAGGACGCATTTGAAGAGACGACCTGATAAGAGGATGCCTGGCATGAGGAGACCAGGACCTTAACCTGACAGGAGGATTATCAGCAGATAGTTTTCTGTCTGAACAAGAAGGGCCATCACGCGATACCCCAGGAATGGGTTCGCCATTAGGTAAGCAATCGAACTAAAAACCTAATTCTGCAAGACGAAACAGAGGATGATTTTTTGTAAGTATGTTGGTGTTCCATAAACCCCATTGCAGAAGTCAAAATGTACTGAAACAAAATTACTCATACTTGATTCATATTGAGCAATACGAATGTTGAAAAAAATTCAACTATTTTTCAGTCTTACATTGATTCAGAGAGTGAACCCAACTGGACTTCCAAATGGTTTTGTAAGAAAAGGACTTGAAAGAAAATCGAATATCTAGTTTTTTCTGTCTGTTTTTCACCTTTTCGTCAACACCCTCCGTACAAGTAGCTTCGTCTCGTCTAAATTTTATTTCCATTGATGTTCAATATTTCAAATCAGTTTCGTTTCCCTTTTGAGATCCATTTAAGCCACTGGATGTTCGTATATTTTGCGACCCGACCTTATCCATTAGAAATATATCAATTTGATATGACTTGGTTTTCTTATTGCACGCTTCATTTTATCAATATTCTAAAACTATATTTATTTTAAGGTACAAGTCTCTTTTGCTTATCCATTTTTTTATCCATTTACGACTAATTTTGTGTGTCAGAGATACTGGACTAAATGTCACAGCATTCAGGGTAATTTAGATTTCCTTAATTTCCTACAATTCGCTATTTAAAACCAATTATTAGAACCCCATGTAATCATAATTTGTGAAGTTTAGAATCTTTTAACCCTTCGTTTACACACAAGGGATTTCAAGGCACAAACGATTTTTCAAACTGGAATGTCTCTTCTTTGGAGAAATATGGAAGTTCGGTTCCCGCTTATAAAAAATCTAGATAGTAATAGGTTCAGGTTCTGTGAGTGGCGCTGCAGTTCGTCACTTAACCTTTGAGCGGTACGCAGTGAAAGTGTGCACAGTGGCATAAAAGAACCCTTGTGTAAACCACGTTAGTGTTTTCACAAGGTAGTGAACATTAAATGTTTTGCTTTATTTGGTATTTTCTGGTATTGATATGAGCAACATAAAGTTTTCATGTAATTTTGGACAGTTGTTCAGTGGAAAAAATAGTGTAGAGGTGCACATCGGGAATCTGCTTCAATCGATCCTGTATATGATGGATATTGTGTTAGTCTAAAATTTGAAACTTTTCAATTAGTAAAAATAACAATTGCTTGATATTGAGACATTTTTAACTCTTCATTTAAAATCAGTAATTGTAAATCAAACATTCGAAATTAAACAAAAAAACTAAACTTTGAACGTTACAATTTCAATTGTTCTATTTCAAAAAATTTAATTTGCAAGTAAAATTTTTTAATTTTGATGTATAATAAATATTAAACACATATTATTATTCCTAGACGAAATGCAAGTAATCTGGATTTAGTTTCAATTTAAAATTTGAAATGATTTCAAATCATTTGAACAAATTGTCCACGCACACCAACAAAATTTGGCTATTCGTACCGAAATTTCCGTAAAAATAGCCCACGGCCTAATTTAAAGCAAAATATAGATTTGTGCAGGTTTCGAACAAAAAATTTAGAAGATTTTTAAAAATTGTGAGAGGCTTCAAAAGAATAAAAAAAATTTTCTTAAGATTCCTAGGAAAATTGAAAATGGCTTTTTATCTTGAAAAATTAATTTTAAGAGAATATTTAAAAAGATTTAAAAAGATTTCTGAAATTGTCAAAAATGAATCTGGAAGATTTTAAGGAAATATTTTTTATTGCGCAGGATATCAACGAAATTTTAGGAAGAATTTGAATCATTTTGAAAGATGTTTAGGAGGTCTGAAAAAATTAAAAAATTAATTCATGATTTGAAAAAATGTAACACAACGTGTAGATGTTTCAAGATTATAAAATAAAAATTTTAAGCTTTTCAAGAATTTTTAAACTATTAAAAAAAAAAATTTCAACTTCTAATTTAAGAAGTGTTCAGATTATTCACAAAAATGTAATCGTTAAATGTGTAATATTTTTAGCTTAAAATTGCTTAAAATGGTTTGCAGCTTAGTTTTTATTGCTTCAAATGGACACATTTTTAGTTTTGGATTCAGAATTTTTTTACATTCATTGACCGTGAAAAATGTTAGGAAACCAGGAAAAAAACAGGAAATGACCGGGATTTTTTTTTCTGTGATTAAAACAGCCACCCTGATTTTCAAATTTTAATGAATTAATTTAAAAATTTGCTCTTCAGCATAACTATTTCCATAAAATTTAGCTTAAGATTAAGATGAAAAGGGAATTTTCATTATAATTGTTTTTAAATTAAACACGAACTAAAGTTATTTCAAGCTAACAAATAAACGTTGTTAAAAATGATTTATAAAATCGAGGAAAATATGTTATATCTTAGCATATTTTCCTGGATTTTATAAATCCTTTTCAACAAATTTCATTTTTGAACTTGAAATAACATGACAAATACTAAGAGGCATATGAAATTTATATATAGTTATATATAAAATTGATTGTTTTCTATTAAAGAATTGTTATCAATTTGTTGTTGTGGTGAAATCATATGTACGTTTAATACTTAACTTTCACTCAAAACTGATATATGTATAAAAAAAATGTTTCATTCTATAACTCAGGCACTATTTTATTAATTTTACCTACCCCCTTTATAAGAAGTTCATCAAAACACATAATTTGTTTATCAATATATTTCAAAATCCGAAATGAATTTAAATTATATATGTTTAAAAATTACACAAATAATTATATGTGTGATTTAATTGCGCATGAACAACAATTTGTTGTAGTTAGTAGGAATGCATGGAGATTCACGTCTAAAAGCATTGAATTTTACGATTTTCGCAAATTAGTTTCAGCTCAAAACATTAAAAAAGAACTAAAATTATTTTTATTCAAGAAACTATTTGTTTAACACTTTTGCTTTGCATTAATTGAATTCTAGGCCAACTGCATAGCTGTCGCCGCCACATGGCGACCGTCAACTCTCATGTCAATATTTTCCAGAGACCTCCGCAGAGAAGTGGCATGGGGCTAGCTAGTACGTATCACTTTTCAATCTGAAGTTAGCAAAAATAGTACGAGCGATGGCTTCAAGACAAGACGATTTGATATTATAATAGGACGCTAAAAAAATGATGCTCAATTGAAATGGAACGATAGTTTTTACAGTGTAGATTGTAGAAGAGCCTGGTTTTAGGGAGCAACAAGTCGCTAATGTGCTTTAATAGTTTTGGGTCCTGCGTCATAAAGATGTCACAGGACCCCTCGGTTATCTCAACCCCATTTTTCAGCTTTTCCAGAGGCCTCCGATCTGACTGAACCCCTGTCATCCCATTTCCAATGATGAATTGCCGCTCTTTCGTCTCAAAGAAGGAAAGAATGAGATCAAACGCCTTGCTCTGGGGGATGTGTAATTTCCCATAGAAAACCATATCGATAGATAGATGATTTTGGACTCTTTGGTCTCTTTAGAGCTTAGATTTTAGATCCACACTTGAGTGAAAGAGCTGCGCCCTTTCGTACCAGCTGTACTCGATTTACCTGTCCACGTGCTTCCTTTGTACATGTAGACATTGGATACACTTATGGGGGGATAAGGTTGTGTATTGGTGTGAGTGCTGGAGTTTAGATTCTTTTCGATATTTGCGATAGGATTATGATCGGAAAGAGCCATTTTGGAAGCACGAGGTGCACCATACCTCCTGCGAGATCACGGTATCGATTACAAGACGATGAGGGTCAGAGACCTGCGATCTGGTTGGCAGACCATGTGTACCGACCCAGCCTGCTTGCCTTGTCTGTCCAAACAATAAGAGGTACCTTACATAGGTTCTCCATTCGGTACAACTGCAGTTACCAACATTTACATCTCGAATACCGAATTATATACAAAAAACATCATCATCAAGAAACATCAGTTACGAACATTTAGATCTCGAATACCGAATTATATACAAAAAACATTATCATCATCATCATCATCATCATCATCATCATCATCATCAGAAAACATCTTAGACCGCTATATGGAGAGGGTAAAGCCTGAAATATACGCAGAATTTTCTGATCTGCAAAAGATGACAATGTGGTGGCCTTACCATTTTTGATGTCTAAACAGCTTAGAAACTTATATGGATAGTAAATCCTGAAATATACGATGAACATCCTTTCTGGTGTCTTAAACACATTTTTAACGAAATAGTAGCATTTTCAGTCAAAAAGATGAATTTTCAATAAATTTTCATCCAAGAAAGGTTTCTCGATCACTGAAGAAAAAAAAATCCTATACGAAATATTAAACTTTCAAGCCAAAAAGACCAGCTTTCTACAAAACAGTTGAATTTTAAAAAAAAATTGAATTATAAACCAAGAAAATTAATTTTTTGCTAAAAAGACGAATTTTCAATAAAATATATAGATTTTTAAACAAATAACTGAAATTTTATTCTAAACGATGAATTTGCAATCAATTGCATAAATTTTCAACCAAGAAAGATTTTTCAATCAATAAAGAAAAAAAATTTCCCATCCAAAATATTAAACTTTCAAGCCAAAAAGATCAGCTTTCTTCAAAACAGTGAAATTTTTAAACAATTAATTGAAATTTCAACCAAAAGAGATGAACTTTTGAATTAAAACGTCGAATTTTCAATCAAAAAGGATTTTCCAGTCAATAAAGAAAAAAATGTCATCCCAAATTTAAAAAAAAATTGAATTTTGAAACTAAAAAGATGAATTCTCAACCAGACAAATTTTCAATAAATTACATCAATTTTCCACAAAGGAAGATTTTTCACTCAAAAAACAAACATTTGTATCCAAAATATTGGATTTTAAAGCCAAAGAGACGAATTTTGTACAAAAAAAGTTGAATTTTTAAACAAAATAATGGAAATTTCAACCGAAAAGATGAATTTTCCACCAAGAAAATTTATTTTCTGCTAAAAAGACAAATTCTCAACAAGACAATTAAATTTTGAATTAAATATCTAGTTAAATTTACAAACAAAAAATATAATCTTGAAACCACAAAGATAAATTTTCAACAAAATGTATAAATTTCAAACCAAATTGTTGAATTTTCAATTAAGAAGAATAATTTTCTACCAAAAAGAATAATTTAAAAAAAAAAAAATGAATTTTCTACTAAAAAGATGACTTGGCAACAAAACACATAAATTTATAATTAAATCGTTGAATTTCCAACCAAAAATATTAATGATTGACCGAAAAAGACAATTTTTAACTGAAAACAAGAATTCTCAACCAAGAAAATTAATTAATTAATTTTTATTCAACTAACATTGTAATTCTTCAACGAGAAAAATGAATTTTTAAGAAAATAATTCAATTTTTAACCAAGGAATATAATTTTTAACATAAAAAGATGAATTTTTAACCAAGGAAATTAATTTTCTACACAAAAAGACGACCAAAAATGGAATAGTCCAATTTTTATTCAAAGAAAATTAATTTTCAATAAAAAAAAAGAATCTTTTACCCAATCGTTAGAAAAGGATTTTATAACAACAAAAAATCATTTTTTCAACAAATTAGATACATTTTCAATAAAATATTTATTGTGACCAGATTTATTTAAAGCAATCAAAAATATTGTTGTTCAATTAATTTGTCCATCATAATTGTTTATAACAATGACAAATGTTGTTGTCAATATATCTAGTTAAAGTAATATTTTTGGAAGTAAAACAAACGATTCTGCTTTAAGAAAAAAAAAACACTTCTTTTGTATCTCAACGCGCCTATTAAATGAATATATTTATCAGAATTTGTTTGTAACAATAAAATTGGTATTGAGAGTCAATGCATCTAGTTAAAGTATTATTTCAAGTGTGAAATAAACAATCCGGAAAAAAACGCATTTTCTATATCTAAAAGCACCTATTTAATTAATTTGCTTTACATAATTGTTTATAACACTAAAAATATTATTAAACGTTAATTTATTCAGTGCATAAAAAAACACATTAAATTTTTTTGAACACCTTATTATTCACGGAAATTTCAGTCATATTTAACTGGTTTTTCAGTAGAAACTACTGAAAATTCAGTGATGCTTACTGGAATTTTAGTAACTTTTTCTAGTGAAAAATTAATGAAAAAGTACTGTAATTTCAGTGAAAAAATCAGTACATTTTAACCAATAATTGATTATTATTTATTGAAATTTCACTGGTTTTTCAGTAGAAAATGTTACTAAAAATTCAGTAACTTTTTACACTGAAAAATAAGCGTGAAACTACTGAATAAAGCCAGCTCAATTTCAGTGAATAATCATCGATTCACAGTAAGTTTTCACTGATTCGAATAGCTAGAAGTGAATAACTGAATATCAGTAAAATACCACTGATTCATATGAGGAGACTTCATAGTGATCAGGTGAAATTTTATTTAGAATCAATGACTATTTTATGACATTTCACTGGTTTTTCAGTAAAAAATCTTATTGAAGTTTCAGTGACGCTTACTGAAATTTCAGTTACTCGTTCTCAATAAAATTCCACTAATTCATATGAAGAGAGTTTATAATGGTCAGTGAAATTTAATTTAGAATCAGTGATTATTCAATGAGTTTTCACTGGTTTTTCAGTACAAAATGATTTTGAAGTTTCAGTGACGCTTACTGAAATTTCAGTTACTGGTTCTCAATAAAATTCCACTGATTCATATGAAGAGAGTTTATAGTGGTCAGTAAAATTCCATTTAGAATCAGCTATTCTTCAATGAGATTTCACTAGTTTGTCAGTAAAAAATGTTATTGAAGTTTCAGTGACGCTCACTGAAATTTCAGTTACTGGTTCTTAATAAAATTCCACTGATTCATATTAAGAATGTTCATAGTGACCAGTGAAATTTGACTTAGAATCAGTGATTATTTAATGAGATTTCACTGGGGTTTCAGTAAAAAATGTTATTGAAGTTTCAGAGACGCTTACTGAAATTTCTGTTACATTGTATCAGTAAAATTTCACTGTTTCATGTTAAGGAAGTTCATAATGAAATTTCATTTGGAATCGGCTATTTGTCAATGAGATTTCACTGGGGTTTCAGTAAAAAATGTTATTGAAGTTTCAGTGACGCTTACTGAAATTTCAGTTACTGGTTCTTAATAAAATTCCACTGATTCATATTAAGAAAGTTCATAGTGACCAGTGAAATTTGACTTAGAATCAGTGATTATTTAATGAGATTTCACTGGGGTTTCAGTAAAAAATTTGAATTCCTTCAATTACATGAATTCTATGAATTCCTTGAAGTCTGTGAATTAAATTTTTTCCATGAATTTCGTGAAATCCTTCAATTTCGTCAATTCCTTCAATTCCATGAATTTCCTGAATTCCTTCAATTCTATGAATTTCGTGAATTCCTTCAATTACATTAGTTCCTTGAATTCCGACAGTTTTTTTCATTCCGGGAATTCCGTGAATTTTTTTAATTCTGTGAATTCCATGAATTCGTCGAATCTCGTGAATTTCTTGAATACCTCAAATTCCATTAATTCATTGAATTTTTCGAATTCCATGAATTCCTTAAATTCTATGAATTTCATTAATTTCATGTACTCCTTTAATTATATGAATTCCGTGAATTCCTTCAATTGCATGAATTTCGTGATTTCCTTCAATTCCGTGAATTCCGTGAATTTAGTGAATTCCTTGAATTCCTTGAATTCCATAAATTCTATGAATTGCGTAAATTCCATAAATTTCTTGAATTCCTTCAATTATATGAATCCGTGAAGTCCGTGAATTTAACAAATTACATGAATGCCGTGAATTTCATGAATTGCTTGAATTGCATTAATTCGACGAATTCCTTGAATTCATTTCATCATATGAATTCCTTGAATTGCGTAAATTCTTTGAATTCCATAAATTTCGTGATTTCCTTCAGTTCTGTGAATTCCGCGAATGTAGTGAATTCTTTGAATTCCATGAATTCTGTGAATTCCAGAAATTTCTTGAATTCCTTCAATTACATGAATTCCTTGAAGTCTGTGAATTTCATTTTTTCCATGAATTTCGTGAATTCCAAGAATTTCATGAACTGCTTCAATTATATGAATGCCGCGAATTCCTTCAATTGCATGAATTTCGTGAATTTCGTGATTTCCTTCAATTCCGTGAATTTCGTGAATTTGGTGAATTCCTTGAATTCCATGTATTCTGTGAATTGCGTGAATTCTATAAGTTTCTTGAATTCCTTCAATTACATGAATTCTGTGAATTCCTTGAAGTCTGTGAATTGAATTTTTTCCATGAATTTCGTGAAGTCCTTCAATTTCGTCAATTCCTTCAATTCCATGAATTTCCTGAATTCCATGAATTTCGTGAATTCCTTCAATTACATTAGTTCCTTGAATTCCGTCAGTTTTTTAATTCCGTGAATTCCGTAAATTTTTTTAATTCTGTGAATTCCATGAATTCGTCGAATCTTGTCAATTTCTTGAATTCCTCAAATTCCATTAATTCATTGAATTTTTCAAATTCCATGAATTCCTTGAATTCTATGAATTTCATTAATTCAATGACTTTCGTGAATTCCTTCAATTCCATGAATTTCTTGAATTCCTTCAATCCATGAATTTCGTGAATTGCTTCAATTGCATCAATTTTTTGAATTCCGTGAATTTTTCAATTCCGTGAATTCCATAAATTCCAAGAATTTGGTGAATTCCGTGAATTGCTTGAATTTTTTTAATTCCTTAAATTACTTAAATCCCTTGAATTCCTTAAATTACATGAATTCCGTGAAACCCATAAATTCCTTGAATTCCATGAATTTTTTAAATCCGCGAATTCCGCGAATTCCATGAATTCCTTGAATTCCTTGAATTTCATGAATTCCTTGAATTTCGTGAATTCCATGAATTCTGTGATTTCCTTCAATTTCTTGAATTCCATAAATTCCTTGAATTGACTTAGTTGTTGACAGATGATTCTCATTTCTAGCCTATTTCAATCAACAAATCGACCTTATTTTGTTAGATTGGTGAATGAAACAATTAATTCCAAGAAATTAAAAAGAATTAAAAAGAATACATAGAATTGAGAGAATTAAAAAGGCTTCAAAGCAGTTCAATGTTAATTCAAACTAAATCAAGCCTATATTCAAAATAATTTAAAATATTAAACTAAACCAGAAAGTATTAATTACTCAACCGTTCTGCTGTTTGCCGCATATAGGGACAACCCAGAAAGTATTCTTTTGTTATTCTAATTTTCAATTTAATTCATCAAAAATACTTGGAATATGCAAGTGACCTACTTTTTTCGTAAGCTTATTAACAAATTGAACTCTTAGTTAAAAATATCTGAATATCAAAAGATTATTTCTTCCGAAGTGAAAATGACGAAAGCCTTGAAAGTGAACTAAGATTTGGGATTAAAAGGAGCAAAGCACCTGAAGCTGAAATAAAAGTTTCCCAACGGTCGAGTAAATTCGCCGAAGTGTGTCCCTCTCCGAATTTTACGCTAAGTTGAAGGAAAAGCGGTGGATAAAGTTTCAATGCTTTGGAAATTCAGTGGAAATACTGGGAAAAAGACGATGCAGCAAAGAAGAAAGTATTAAAAAGGTTTCGAGAAACTACGGTTAGAAATGTAACTATGTGTGATGCACGATCCACTTGCTTCAAAGTGCCGTCGCTTTTCAGATTCTTCAAAGTAGGATATCATATCCATCCGCGAATATAGGGCTCTATCTGACATATACTCAAACATGAATAATAGGAATCTTCAACCAGAAAACTGAATTTTCAACAAAGTAGATCAACTTTTCACGAAGTAGTTGAATTTTCAATCAAAAATAAAAATTTTCAATCAAACAGTTAAATTTTCCACCAAAGAGGATGAATTTTAACAAAATTGTTCAATTTTCAACAAAGTACATTAATTTCACAGATCTGCAAAAAATGGATTGCGATTGTTGTTGGCCAACTGAGGGTCATTTCCTATGTAAGCTTCTGCGTGGAATCCGAATCCAGGGTCAGAATTTTCCCAGCACGTCAGGTTTTTGAGATATGATCACCAAAAAATGCGAAGAATTCGGTTTTTTGGTCTATTTGAGCTCATGTGACTTCGCAAAAAAATTTTATTTACAAAATCGGGTCATGCTATCTAAAAGTACAACTCTCAAACTTTAAAAACCTTTTTTGAAATTGAAGATATCATTTTTCTTCGCAGAAATATCTTTCAATGAAGTTTAGCCAATAAGGAGGCTTTCCCCTTCCATACGCAACGCTTGCGCAGTTGAAAAATTCGCGGTCCGCCAAATTAATTATACTTTTTTAGGACCCCAATACGCTACTTTTCCGCGTTGTAGCGATTTCGAATTCCAAAAGTATTAATTTTCGACCCGCACTGTATACATATATAATAAATATTACCGAAATATGTATATAGCTTTCAAAAAAAAAATTAAGCAATTTATACCTTTAAAACTAATTTCGGCCCTAATATAGTTAGGATAAGGTTTTATTGTTAATTTATGAATCATCTCATTCATTTCTTTTTGAATAAAATTGAAATAAAGTGAGTGCATTTAACAATAATGTAATGTAGGTTCATATAAAATTATATGGGATTTATTAGACTTCATGCTTGACGGCTGATTCTCATACATATAAAAATGTCCATTGTTAATTAAATTTGAAGTTATGTTTCACTTTGTCAAAATCATTATGGGAGAGACATGAAAATGGATTGCATTTCACTGATTTGCTAATTATTGCTGTTCGAATTAGGCAGGGTGGCCAAAAACTTCATTTTCAAAATTCACTGTTTTTTCCTTGACCAATTTTTCATTTTTCCTGACCTTTAACATTCCAATACCAGCATTTTAATCTTGTAATATTTTTAACATAGCATCTCTCAAAATCGGAATTAAACAATATTTCAAACACAAATTTTAAATTTTCAAATTTATTCATTCAATTTAAACAAGAAACTACTTTTTTACCATAAAAGATGACTTTTTAACCAAATACTTGAATTTTCAACAAAATAATTAAATTTTTAACCTAAAAATATGAATTCTCGACAAAAAAGTGTAACAATTAATATTTCAACCAAAAAAAGATGAAATTTAATTTTTAAAAAACGAATTTAAAACCAAGAAGATGAATTTTCAACAAATAAAGATTTTCAATCATGAAAGAAAGAAAGTCCATCTAAATTGTAGAACCTTACACTGAAAAGACGAATTTTCTGTATAAAAATTTAATTTTCAGCCAGAAAATATGAATTTTTAACAAAAAAAAATCAATTTTCAACAAAATAGTTACATTTTTAACCAAAGAGATAAACCTTTATTCATAACAATAATTTTTCAATGAAGTAGTTGAAATTTTACCCACACAGTTAAATTTTCAATTTAAAAAAATCAATTTTCAACAAAATTGTTAAACTCTTAACCAAAGAGATGAATTTGCAACTAAAAATATGAATCTGTCACAAAAAATGATTTCTTAACAAAGTGGTTCAACCAAAATTATGAAACAAAATAGTTGAATCATCAAGCAAAGAATATAAATTTTTAGGCTTACAGTTGCATTTGTATCCAAAAAAGATGAAATTTCTACTAAAACAGATGAATTTTTGAATAAAAAAAAAATGTCAAAAAAATAGTTAAATTATCATCCAAAAAAGATTTCAGTTCGACTTTTAAACATCAAAATATGAGTTTTGAACAAGAAGTAAATTTTTTACGAAGATGCTTGAATTCACAACCCAAAAAGACGAATTTTCAACAAAACACTTGAATTTTCATCCAAAAAGGATGCATTTTTAACAAAATTGTTGAAATTTGAACCAAATAGTTGCATTTCTACTCAACAAAGATTGAATTTCTCCAAAAAAAATGCATTATCAAAACAAAAAGATAAATTAAAAAAATTAAATTATCATCCAAAAAAGATTTCAGTTCACTTTTCAATACCAAAACATGAATTTGCCATGGAATGGTTGAATTCTCAACCAAAAAAGATGACTTTTTAAAAAAATTGTTGAATTTTCAACAAAACTGTTGCTTTTTTCATCCAAGCAAGATGCATTTTCTACTAAAATAGATAAAATTTTTAATTAAAAGGACACATTTTCAAAAAAATAGTTGAATTTGCATCCCAAACATATTTCAGTTTGAATTTTGAACTTCAAAAAATGAGTTTTAAGCTAGAAGTAAATTTTTTACAATGATACTTGAATTTTCAACCCAAAAAGACGAATATTCAACAAAACATTTGAATTTTCAAACAGAAAGGATGACTTTTTAACAAAATTATTAAATTTTCAATTAGGGCGTTGCAAATTTAAAAAAAATAGGTAATTTTCATCCAAAAAAGATTTCATTTTGACATTTAAACATCAAGATATGAGTTTTAAACGAGAAGTAAATTTTTTACAACGATACTTGAATTTTCAACCCAAAATGACGAATTATTATCAAAACAGTTGAATTTTCAAACAAAAGGGATGATTTTTTAACAAAATTATTAAAATTGTTCAGAAAAGATGCGATTGCTACTAAAATAGATGAATTTTCTACTTCTTACAAAATTGTTGAATTGTGAAACACATAATAAAATTTATAACTAAAAAGGTAAGCTTCCCTGCTTTTTACTTTCTCATCTTAATGAGAAGGTATTGGTTTTATGTGAAAAATGACTTTCGCGGATTCAATCAAATGTCGATGTTTTGAGGCCCCGGAGTCAGAAAAAACGGTTTTTACGAAGGTGTCTGTCTGTCTGTCCGTCTGTCTGTCTGTAGTCTGTAGTATTGTGTAGGCACGATAAATTTCGAAATATTGATCAGATTATATTATGCCTTATCTACTTTTTGAAGGCCTAAAAAGGAAGAACGAGTGCGTTAACCAGCTATTTTGGATCAAAATTCAAAAAGTGAGCACATTTTGAAAATTTTTGAGACCACTTTTTTTCGAAATTTGAAAATTCTATGTGCAGTTGTTAGTAGTCATCCAAGAAAAAAACAATTTATCCTCATGAAATTTTTTGATAAAATGAAAATTATCAGAGTTGTAGCATGTTCAAAATCTCAAAAAACAAAAGAAAATGAATATTTTAAGCCGAAAAACGCATGATATGAAAAAAAGTCAAGAGGAGAAAAACGTTTCTTTTTGAAAGTCCTACAAGATTATCATAACAACTTTTCGAATTTTTCCGAAAAATCGAAAATTCAAATTTTGATCGCACAAAGAAAATAATGAAAAATGAAAAATTCTATTTTGCTGTCAAACTATGCAAGACACAAAAAAAGATAAAGATACAAAAATCGTGCAACCAAAAAAGGTCTACAAATTTATTATTCGAAACGTCGGCAAGTTTCGTAGTTTTGCACACGATTGAAACCCGAAAAAGCTTTAAATTTAAATTTATCATTATTTATTTATTTATTCATTTGAAAGAGTGGATTTTTCAAGATCAAAGTTTGAATGTTTAGATAGCAGTTGACCTCTAAAAACGAAAAGATACATTTCCGACCACGAGCGATGATTATTTAACTAAATAGTTGAATTTTCCACAAACAAAAGAAATTACTTTCAGACAATACAGTTGTAATTACAAACAAATAGTTGAATTCTCAACCTAAAAGGACGAATTTTTAAGCCAATCATAAAAATTATTTACAAGAAAGTTGAATTTTCAACCAAGAACTTTTCTATCGAAAAATATGAATTTTGATTCCAGATAGATCAATTTTCAACTAATGAGTTAGATTTTCGAACGAAAAATGTTTTACAACAAAATAATAAAATTTTCAACAAAAGAGTTGAATTTGTAACCACATGTAATCGAATTCATATCAAATCAGAAGGACAGTACGTGCTTTAGTCACAAAATCATGTTCCACTCAAATATGTTGTTTATCAAAGGGAATAAAACGACACGTATCTTACCCATTGGCCGGAAAATTGTTTTTCACAAGGTTATGCGTATTTAAATTTTAAATGTTGAAAACGAGCATTATCAAAAAACGGTCAAAATTGTTGTCAAAAGTGAGATTCTTATTCCAAAGTGACAAAACAACGGTGATTTTTCTGGGAATATTCTGTCAATTTACTCAAAAACCCTAACTTTTTTTGTAGGTTGGTCCTAATGTAAAGAGTATACACTCCAGGTCCCATAGAAGCAGGTCCAGTTTTATCATTCCTAGAACTGCTAGCCCACGCAGATTCTCAGCAGGCAAACGGTTGCGACTTTCGCTTCGGAAGGGCCGTAGTGCGCGAGTACTCAATCGAGTATATTGCGCAATATTATGCATGCCAATTGGAAACAGTTTAGGCGGCCCTGACTGTTTACGCTTCGCGGGTATCGATTTAGTAACAAGGCTGAAAAACGATATATAATATCTGAAAAACGAAAATTCACGTATTTTTCCAAAACGAAACAAAAAACGAAAAAAGTGGAGGGAAACAAATTGTTTCTGTAAAAAAGGCATTGGAAAATATCTCTTGAGACTTTCTTCTTTACCGCGTTATGTTTCATATTTGTACGACAATATGTATAAAATCCTTCAAGATACATTTTTTTAACACTACAATTTCATGGTGCGATAAAAAGCGAAAAAATTAATAGTTTCAAAAACGTGTCAGTGAAAGAATAGTGAAGCAAGTTAGAAAAAGAGGAGCGTACATATTATTTCAAAAATATTGGCTTCAGAGGAAAAAGTTAAATGTAAAAGTGGTTGAAGGAGTTAAATTATATTCTTCTTTTTTCTGATAACATAAAATCATATTGTTAATAAAAAATAAATTTCAAATGATTTTATTGCTTCACTTTTCATACAAAAAAATTCACGGGTGAACGATTTTGCTATTTTGTCTTATATAAGAGGGGGGTTGAACATTTGTACTTTTGGTTTGAAAATTCATTCATTTTTATAGAAGTTACATCTTTTTTTGTTCAAAATGCATCCTAGATCATTAAAAAAGAACCTACTTCTGTTAAAAATTACCTTTATTATTCAAAATTCACATTTTGAAGTTAAAAATTTATCTGTTTTGCAGAAAATTCAACAATTTGGTAGAAAAATAAACTATCTAGTCGGAAGCTGAACTACTTTGTTAAAAATTAAATTTTTGAGTTGAAAATTTATTATTTGATTCAAAAATTCATTTCTTTGGCGGAAAATTGAACTATTTTGCTGAAAGTTTGTTTTTCTTTTTTTGGTGAAAATTAATTTTTTAACTGAACATTTTACTATTCTATTCTATTAGCGAAAATTGATCCTCTTTGAAGATTTTTTTTGAGCGAATAATATGCAACTGTTTAATTAAAAAATAACCTTTTACGTTTGAAAATTACCATTTTTGAGGAAAATTCACATTTTGGGATTAAAAATAATTCATCTGGTCGGTATAAAATTCAAACTTTTTAAAAATTAAACAGTTCTGTATAAAATCAATTTATTTGGTCGAAAATGTAATTACTTTGTTAAAAAAAAAATGTTATTGAAGATTTATCATTTGACTTAAAATTTAATTTCTTCGGTTGAAAATTGAACTATTTCGTTGAATATTAGTTTTTCTTTTTTAGTTGAAAATCAATTTCTTTAACTGAAAATTTTAATTATCAAATTTATTGTTGAAAATCGAATTTTTAGTTGAAGATTTATCGTTTTATTCAAAAATCAATTTCTTCAGTTGAAAATTTAAATATTTGCTTAACATTTTATGATTGAAACTAATTCATCTGTTCGGAAGAAAATTAAACTATTTGGTCGAAGATTGAATTACTTTGTTCAAAAAAAATCTTTGTTGAAGATTCATCATTTGTGTTAAAAATTAATTTCTTTGGTTGAAAATTTATCTATTTTGTTGAAAATTAGTTTTTCCTTTTTAGTTCGAAATTAATTTCCTTAACTGAAAATTTTAATTATCACATTTTTTGTTGAAAATTGATCTTTTCACTTGAAAATTCATCTAATTGGTTAAAAATTCATGTATTCTGTTTAAAAAGGTTTACTTTTTTTTCGTATATTTTGTGATCAAAAAATTGAATTTACCACTTTTGAGGATGGGTATTGCAAAATATTTTGGTCCAATTAAAGTGAAATTTTGTCTGTATAGCAGTGGTTCTATTGTCAAGTGCTTTTCTCAGGTGTTCGTAATATATTTCACAGTTTAAATAATGTTGTACATCTTATCATAGAAAGCTGCAGTTTTCATCTTTCCGCTCGACTACAGCGGAACCCATGTGGAAAAGTTAATTGGGGCCAGGCTAGGCCCCAACCAGATTATCCAAATAATAGTTGGGCTCCAACTGGGTAGCCCAATCATTGTCCAATTGGGCTACTGTCTGGGTTGTAACGGTCAGCCCAACGAATGCCCAGATTGAGGTAACTAGCTGGGCCTTAGTTTTTGAGGGCTTTTCAAAAGGGCTTTTCGGAAAGACTAAAAATATTTCTAGGAATTTCCAAGGATTTGACTGATTTTAAGGTATTTGACAAATTTACATGGGATATCAAAAAGTTTTCTGGAATTTCGGAAAATATCGCACGATTTTGTAGGGCCTATTATAATATCTCGAAAAATCTCAAGTTATTTTATAAACTGTACAAGAATTTCAATGATTTTGAGGAATTTCGAAAGCTCACAAGGTATTTTGATCAATTTTTCAGAAGTTCAGGTAATAATATCAGGTGCAGAAATTTCGGAGTGGCCCTGGTCGGGGCCAGATCTGGAAGAACCTGGCCCCTATCGGGCATCCCAGTCAGGGTCAGACTCGAAAATCCCCTAATCGCCTAATCCGATCAGGGCCAGACTGGGGTATCCATGAGGAAGGCCCGATCTGGCCCCGACTAGGCCCCTTCTAATTTTTATTTATGAAAATATTACTGAAATTTTATTTATTCAATAAGAAAGTAAATAATTAATTAGGAATATTAAACTTTATTATTCGAATATTTGAAAACAATTATGTACAGCAGTGGATCGTCCTCAGATATTTTGTATCGTTCAGAACTCAAACCTGCAAAGAATTTTGAGAAATTAATTGTCAATTCGTTTTTTTTCTTAAAGTTAATTTTTTATCAGAGTTTTTATCTGAAAATCTAAGTATTCCATTTTCAGTTGAAACTTTATCATGTATGTTGTATGAGTTAAAAACTCATCTATTTGGTAGAAAATTCAAGTATGTTGTTGAAAAGTCCTCTTTTTGTGTAGAAAATGAATCTTGTTTGTTGAAAATTCAACTTATTGCTTGAAAATTCATTGATTTGGTAGAAAATTCATATTTTTTGTTGAAGAGTCATCTTTTTTTGTTGAAAATTATTCTTGTTTGTTGAAAGTTCAACTTTTTGATTGATAATTATTCAACTATCTTGTTAATAATAATTCAACTGTCTTGTTAAAAATTCATATATTTTGTTACAAAGTCGTTCTTGTGGGTAGTAAATTATTCTTGTTTGTTGCAAGATCAACAGTTTGGTTGATAATTCAACTATCTTGTTAAAAATTCATATATTTTGTTAAGAAGTCCTTTTGGGTGGTAAATTATTCGTTTTTTTTAAAGTTCAACTTTTTGGTCGATGATTCAATTATCTTGTTAAAAATTCATATATTTGGTTAAAAAGTCGTATTTGTGGGTAAAAAATTATTCTTGTTTGTTAAAAGTTGAACTCATTGGTTGATAATTCAACTATCTTTTTGAAAATTCATCTTTTTGTATTAAAAATTATCTTCTTTGTTGAAAATTTATTTTTTATTATTTAAAAATCACTTCCAGTCCACTGTAACACAGTCTACAGTTCTTTCTTTCTTCAGGTATGTTTTAAGAAATTCCACTAACTGGAATGTTCGAACAAGGTTTAGATTCATTTTGTTAGATCTGAAAAAAATTCAAAATTTTATAAAATTCTGCTATACAATTAAATATTCTTTCTAATAAATAAATAAAATATTTCACTTTTAACGACCAAAAAAACCCAAGTATAAATGTTATAAACGAAGTTTTTTAGCACGCCGAGCAATGAATAAAAAAGTGAGGTTATAGTACAAAAAAGTTACAGCATTAAGTCTATACGTACCTTTATAGCATGCTAAAAAGAAGAGCGGGATCTTTTTGTAGAATTGATCCCAATTCTGGTTTCCAAATCTCAATCTATTTAACACTTTCACGCAAAGACGAGCAATAAATGATCTTCAAATTGTCGATGCTTTCTCGAGGTTCACTGTCGGAAATCTTAGAAAGCTACAGTGGATAATTCTAGTTTTATATGAACAGCTCACCTCGGTCTAAAAACTTTGCTTAAATGATTAACAAGGTGAATCGAGAATTATTTAAAGCGATTTATCCACATGACGTTACCGGCTTATCTGTTTACTGATCGTCACTTTTACAAAGTTGTCTTCCTTCCGTCAGTTCGTTGCCAAATAATCGAATGGTAGACTAATCGAATACATTCGAGATTAGCGCGGCAAGTTTAAATCTAAATAAGTATAAACTCTTAACATATAAAAAAAACCCTACGATAATTAATACTAACTTGATAATCTTATATTCATTAACTAATTCAGTGCGTCCCTAAACATACATTTTTAGACATTTTGTTTAAATTAAATGAAGCTTTTTTTACTTTTCTGTCGTTTTTTATATTCTTTGCATACAAAAAGTTAGATTCCACTAATTTAATATGATTTCGTATGATTTCAAACAGATTTTCAAATATTTCAAGGTATTATCAAATATGTCAAAGAATTTTAAAGATTTTAGGATATCTTACAAGATTCCAAGGAATTTTCAATTAACTGAAAGAATTTGAAATATTTGAGGTAGTTTTAAAAACCAAAGGAATTTCTGAGAGGTTCAATAAATTTCGAGGCATTTCAAAAGATTTTGAATGATTTGAAATATCTCAGGGTATTTTAAAAGATCTCAAGGGATTTTCAAGAACTTTACAAAGTTTCAAGTAATTTCAAGAGTTTCAAAGAATTTGAAATATTTTAGGGAATTTTAAAATATTAAAAAGTAATTTATAACTGAAATTTTGAAATAATATGGATTTTTCTGTTCTTGGAGAATTTTAAAAGCTCTCAAGGCTTTTGAATAAATGTCAAGGATTTTAAGAAGTATCGACAGATTTAATAATAGAATTCAACGAGATTTCATTTCGAATTCACCCTAAATTCATATAAATTCTTTCGAATTCTGCAGAATTTTCGGGATTTTTGTTTTTAATTCACGTGAATTCTTCAAAATTCAGGTAATTCTACGTAATTCAATGAATTTTTAAAAATTTCGTTTTAGTTTTTGTTTAATTCATCCTGAAGTCGGCACTTCATCAAATTCTTTCAAATTTCTTAGAATTTTTCTAAGCTCAATTTCAACTTACTGAATTCAATGCATTTTTTCATATTTTTCATTTCTCTTAAATTTCATTTATTAAATTGAAATTTATATATTCATATGCAAAATTTCAACCATTCCAGAAGAAAATTTATCATTTTATTTGAAAATTAATTTTTTAAACTGAAAATGTAACTATCTTTTAACAAAAAATCAGCTTTTTGACTTGAAAATTCAACAATTTGGTTATAAATACAAGTTTTTAGTTGAAAATTGATCTATTTTGCTAAAAAATTTATTTTTTGGTAGAAAGTTAATCTTCTTTGTTGAAAATTTATCTTTTTGGTTTAAAGTTCAACTATTCCAGTAGAAAATTTATCATTTTAGTTGAAAATTAATTTTTTCAACTCAAAATTTAACTATTTTCTAAAAAACATATTTTTGACTTGAAAATTCAACAATTTGGTTATAAGTACAAGTTTTTGGTTAAAAATTCACGTATTCTGCTGAAAATTCGTTTTCTGGTAGAAAATTTATCTTGAAAATTCATCACTTTGGTTAGAAATTAATTTTTTTAACTAAAAAAAAACAGCCTTTTGACTTGAAAATTTAACAATTTGGTTATAAATACAAGTTTTTGGCTGAAAATCTGTTTTTTGGTAGAAAATTAATCTTCTTGGTTGAAAATTTATCTGTTTGGTTTAAAGTTCAACTATTTCAGTTGAAGATTTATCATTTTAGTTGGAACTTCATCACTCTGGTCGAAAATTAATTGTTTTGAACCAAAAATTGAACTATTTTCTAAAAAAAATAACCCTTTTGCCTGAAAAATTCAAAAATCATCTATTCCAATGAAAGAATTATCATTTTAGAGGAAAATTGATCTTTTTGAGTTAAAATGGATCTATTCCAGTAAAAAAATTATTATTTTAGTTGAAAATTCATCACTTTGGTTGTACATTAATTGTTTTAACTGAAAATTTAACTATCTTCTAAAAAAAATAATCTTTTTGACTTGAAAATTCTACAATTTGGTTATAAATACCATTTTTTGGCTGAAAATTTGTTTTTTGGTAGAAAATTAATCTTCTTGGTTGAAAATTCATCTATTCCAATCAAAGATTCATCATTTTAGTTGAAAATTTATCTTTTTGGTTTAAAGGTCACCTATTTCAGTTGTAAATTTATAATTTTAGTTGAAATTTCAATCTTTTTGACTTGAAAATTCAAAAATTTGGTTATAAATACAACTTTTTGGTTGAAACTTCATGTATTTTACTGAAAATTCGTTTTTTGGTAGAAAATTAATCTTCTTGCCTGAAAAATTCATGTATTCTAATTAAAGATTCATCATTTTCGTTGAAAATTTATATTTTTGGTTTAAAGTTCAAAATTTATCTTCTTGATTTAAATTTCAACCATTCCAGAAGAAAATTTATCATTTTATTTGAAAATTAATTTTTTAAACTGAAAATGTAACTATCTTCTAAAAAAAAATCAGCTTTTTGACTTGAAAATTCAACAATTTGGTTATATTCTGAAAGATTCAATTTATTATTATTTTCAATTTGGTATTCCTTTAAATTTCAAGCATTTTATAAATATATAGCATTTTTATCCAAATAGTTGGATTTTTTTTGTTTGGTTATAAATACAACTTTTTGGTTGAAAATTCGTTTTTTTGGTAGAAAATTAATCTTCTTGGTTGTAAATTCATCTATTCCAATTAAAGAATCGTCATTTTAGTTGAAAATTTATCTTTTTGGTTTAAGGGTCAACTACTATCGTTGAATATTTATTATTTTAGTTGAAAATTTATCACTGCTTGAAAATTAATTGCTTTTCACCTAAATTGTATTATTTTCTAACAAACAAGGGAAAATCTTTTTGACTTGAAAATTCAAAAATTTGGTTGTAAATACAACTTTTTGGTTGAAACTTCATGTATTTTGCTGAAAATTCGTTTTTTGGTAGAAAATTAATCTTCTTGCCTGAAAAATTCATGTATTCTGATTTAAAGATTCATAATTTTAGTTGAAAATTTATATTTTTGGTTTATAGTTCAAAATTTATCTTCTTGGTTTAAATTTCAACCATTCCAGTTGGCGATTTATCATTTTATTTGAAAATTAATTTTTTAAACTGAAAATGTAACTTTATCTTCTAAAAAAAATCAGCTTTTTGACTTGAAAATTCACCAATTTGGTTATGAATACAATTTTCTGGTTGAAAATTGATCTATTTTGCTGAAAATTTGTTTTTGGGTAGAAAATTAATCTTCTTGGTTGAAAATTCATCTATTCCAATCAAAGATTTATCATTTTAGTTGAAAATGGATCTTGTTGGTTTAAAGGTCAACTACTATCGTTGAAGAATCATCATTTTAGTTGAAATTTCATCATTTTGCTTGAAAATTAATTATTTTTAACCAAAATTGAACTATTTTCTAACAAAAAAAAATCTATTTACTTGAAAATTCAACAATTTGGTTATAAATACAATTTTTTGGTTGAAACTATATGTATTTTGCTAAAAATTCGTTTTTTGGTAAGAAATTTATCTTCTTGGTTGAAATTTCGTCTATTCTAATTAAAGATTCATCATTTTAGTTGAAAATTCATCACTGTGTTTAAAAATTAATTTTTTAACTGAAAATTTAACTGTATATTCTAAAAAAAATATCTTTTTGACTTTAAAATTTAATCATTTGGTTATAAATACAAGTTTTTAGTTGAAAATTCAAGTTTTTTGCTAAAAATTTGTTTTTTGGCAAAAATTAATCTTCTTGGTTGAAAATTCCTCTATTCCAATTAAAGATTCATCATTTTAGTTGAAAACTCATCACTTTGGTCGAAAATTAATTGTTTTTAACTGAAAATATAACTATATCTTCTAAAAAAAATATCTTTTTGACTGGAAAATTCAATAATTTGGTTATAAATACAAGTTTTTAGTTGAACATTCATATTTTTTGCTAAAAATTCGTTTTTTGGTATGAAATTTATCTTCTTGGTTAAAAATTCATCTATTCCAATTAAAGATTCATCACTTTAGTTGAAAATTCATCACTTTGGTTTAAAATTCAACTATTCCAGTAGAAAATTTATTATTTTAGTTGAAAAGTCATCACTTTGGTTGGAAATTGATTTTTCTAACTGAAAATTTAACTATATCTTCGGAATTTAAGCTATTGAAAATTCAATTTTTTCCACTTTTAACAGTTGAAAATTAAATTATTGGAAGTGGAAGAAAAATAATTGAAATTTCAACGGTTTAAATAGAATTTAAAATTTTCTTGAATTTTAAACGGTTGAAAAATTTAATTTTTCATTTACTACAATTTTCAATTCTTTAAAATTTTTAAGAACATGTCTTGCAATTTTTAAAAATAACTGAATTGAATTATTCTAAAAAAAGTTCAAAATAAAAGGTAATGTTAAATAATGAAAATTAAAAATTTTCTGCTACGGAACATTGAAAATTAAAGGAATTAAAGGAAAAAAATTAAAGGAATTCTGTAATTTTGATGCTTTTCATTCGCAATTTCTTCAATTTTAAAGACTCAGAATTGAAAACTTGACTTTTAATTTCGAAAATCATCAAAATTGAACAATTGTTTTCACATATCTTTAAAATTGATGAATTTTTTATTTTAACAATTTAGAATAAAAAATTATGTCACTTTTAGATTTTTAAATGAAAAATTCTATAATTTTTATGCTTTTCATTCGCAATTTCTTCAATTTTAAAGACTTAGAATTGAAAACTTGACTTTTAATTTCGAAAATCATCAAAATTAAACAATTGTTGTTTTTATACTCGAAAAAAAAGATTTTTTAATTCTGACACTTTAAAATTACAAATGATGTCAGTTTAAAATTTAAAAATTCTGTAATTTTAAGATTTTACATTCGAAACTTATTCAATTTTAAATATTCAGAATTGAAAACTTGACATTTTATTTCCAAAATCATTAAAATGTAACATTTTTTTATTTTGATACATTCCTTAAATTGAAGATTTTTTAGTTATAATTACGATTTTTAAATATTTAAAATAATTCAAAAAATAATACAAACTAATAATTTGTCATACATGCAAACAAGATGATTAAAAATATAAATTAAATTTTGATTGGATCAAGTAAAACGACCAAAAGAAGGATCGTTTTCCTTAAAAAATTTGTGATTTAAAACGACATTTTTCTAAAATTTGTGTAATAATTAATTAATTTTCATTTTTATTCAATTTTTCAAATTTTTTTATATAATTTAGAAAATGGTATATAAAATTGAATTAATTTTAATTGTACTAATTTTGGATTGGCTACCTTGAATAAAAATAATCAGGCTTTGAGACTGGCTTCGTAAATTGTTTACGTGATGATTTGATTGCAAAAGGGGTTTACATTCGTACGAAGTAATCTGAACTGAGCTTGACACGAATTTGATTCGTTTAAATTACTCGAAAGGTAAACTTGACGTTCACGTACGAGGGCGATCATTTTTATTTCTCAATCAGAATGTCGCGGAATAAATAAATAAGAATGAATGAGAATTGGCAGAAATCCTTTGTCGTAATTTCTCATTAAATTGTTAATTAATTTTTCCACGTTTTTTAGAATTAAAAAAAAGACCTCGGTGGAGTTTACCTTCGATAATTCATTCGATGGCGAGGCTTTATTTAATTATATTTTGAACTGTTGAAAATTCTGTTTTCTTCCATTTTCAACGGTTTATTTATTAATTTTTTATTTAATTATTTTCACCAGTCGGTTTTTCAAATTGTTGGAAAATGAAGAAAATTGAAATTTTTAAGAAAATTCAACTGCTGAAAAGTTGTAGCAAGTTGAAAAATCAACTGTTGAAATTCTATTTTTTTCAATTTTACATGGTTTCATTTTCACCAGTGGAATTTTCAACTGTTGAAAAGTAAAGGAATTTCAACTGCTGAAAATAGTAGCAAATTGAAAAATCAACTGTTGAAAATTCAATTTTCTTAAATTTTCAATGGTTTAATTTTCACCTGTGGAATTTTCAACTGTTGAAAAATAAAGAAAATTGAAGAAAATACAACTGCTCAAAAATGTGGCAAATTTAAAAATAACTGTTGAAATTTCAATTTTCTTCAATTTTGAATAGTTCAATTTTCACCAGTGGAATTTTCAACGGTTGATAAATGAAGAAAATTGAAGAAAATTCAACTTCTGGAAAATTTAGCAAATTAAAAAAATCAACTGTTGAAAATTTAATTTTTTTCAATTTTCAATGGTTCAATTTTCATCAGTGGAATTTTCAACTGTTGAAAAATGAAGAAAATTGAAGGAAATTCAACTGCTGAAAAATTTAGCAAATCGAAAAATCAACTGTTGAAAATTCAATTTTTTCAATTTTGAATAGTTTAATGTTCACCAGTGGAATTTTCAACTGCTGAAAAATAAAGAAAATTGAAGAAAATTCAACTGCTGAAAAATTTAGCAAATTTAAAAATCAACTGTTAAAAATTCAATTTTCTTCAATTTTCAATGGATTAATTTTCACCAGTGAAATTTTCAACGGTTGATAAATGAAGAAAATTTAACTGCTGAAAATTGTACCAAATTGACAAATCAACTGTTGAAAATTCAATTTTCTTCAATTTTTAATGGTTTCATTTTCACCAGTGGAATTTTCAACTGTTGAAAATTGTAGCAAACTGAAAAATCAATTGTTGAAAATTCAATTTTCTTAAATTTTCAATTGTTTCATCTGGTTTCATTTTCACCAGTGGGATTTCAAACTGTTGAAAAATGAAGAAAATTCAACTTCTGGAAAATGTAGCAAATTAAAAAAATCAAGCATGAAACAGATTCACATTAAAAAAAAAAAACAGAATTCCAAACTATCTCACTTTGCGGCTCATTAGAGACACAAATAACCAAATGAAAAAAGAAAAAGAGAAAAGATCAACTAAAAATCAACGTCTCACTTTTTCCTTTCTCCGTCCTTTTTATACTACCAGGGAACCAAAATTTTTCGGGGCCAATTTAGACCCCCTCATCAGGGATTATTTATAGGAAAACTACAAGGTCTAATTAAAAGATTATTATGCTAGTTAAATAATCAAAACATAATACCTGCAATTAAAAAGAGACTTATACATACACAAATGCACAGAAACATACATATACATGCATATGCATACATACATACACATATACATGCATATGTATACATACATACACATATACATATTTTCTGTATAGGAGAATATAACTTTGGTCGATATTGTAGATTTCCATTTTATGTGTGGATTTCTCTTCTCAATCAGTTACCTTTTCCGATGATAATACAGATTTCTATTAAAAATTGATATGTAACATCTTGCTGAATAAAGCGTGATTCAGACAAAATAATTCTTCCTCTGATCTCTCTAGTAGCTCAGTGGTTAGAGCACTTGAGCGGAAATCAGTTGACCTGCTGTTCGAATACCAGCGGAGTGAAAGGAGAAGATCCTTTTTCTGAATAAAATTTAATTCAAAAGTTTTTAATTTATATTTCCATCTTGTTTGAAATGACGTTAAAATATTTTCTGTACAGGAAAATATAAGTTTGGTCGATATTGTAGATTTCCATTTTATGTGCGGATTTCTCTTCTCGACCCATTACCTTCTCCAATGATAATACATATTTCTATTAAAAATTGATATGTAATATCTTGCTAAATAAAGCGTGATTCAGAAAAAAGAATCCTTCCTATGATCTCTCTAGTAGCTCAGTGGTTAGAGCACCTGACCGGAAATCAGTTGACCTGATTTTCGAATCCTAGCGGAGTTAAAGGAGAAGATCTTTTTTCTGAATAAAATTCAATTAAAAAAATTTGTCCAAGTTTGATTCCAACAGTTTTTTAAATAATTAGTTGAATTGTTATCTTTTTCAATTATGATATCATTCAGTTTACATTGCGTAATTCGAAAATCGTTCATTTACAAATTTTCCATTTTGGATTTTAATTTTTAAGCGTACATTTTTCATTTGAAGAATTTGAAAATGTAGTTTTGAAGACTTGAAAAATTAAAAATTAGAAGCGTTTGAAATTGAAAATTTTGGATGAAAACCCTTTTTAATTGGTCTAATTAAATTGTACTATACATAATAATAATAATTGATTTTGCAAGATGATTCGGAATTTCAAAATTGAAGAATTTCCAGATTTTAACGTTAAAAATTAAACTGTTTTAATTGGAAAGTCGTATTAGTTAAACAAATATAGACGCCCGATTGAAACTTTATAAACTATTTTGAATTTTAAAATAACTTAAAAATAACATATTCATAATTAAAGGCTTTTATTAAATTAAAAATATTGTTTTAGTATAAAATTTGAAATTTGTTAATTAAGAAAATGAGCAATTGCTGATAATTATTTATAAATATTTGACTGTTCATGTAACATCATTAATTATAAATAAAATATTCAAAACTTAACAAGATACTAAACTTTGAACGTTACAATTTTAAATTTTCCATTTGAAAAAATATAATTTACAAGTAAAATAGTTTAATTTTCATCTATAATAAATATTGAACACCTATTATTTTTAGAAACAATTCGAGTAAGTTGAAGAGATATTTAGAAGGTCTGAAAAGATTGAAAATTAATTAAAAATTTGAAATGATTTCAAATAATTTAAACGAATTTCTTGCTTTCTTAAGATTCCTAGGAAAATTGAAAATTACTTTTTTTTCGAAAAATTAATTTTAAGAGAATATATAAAAAGATTTCACATATTGTCAAAAATGAATCTATATGAATTTAAGGAAATATTTTTTATTTTGCAGGATTAAAAAAAACAACATATAGATGTTTCAAGATTTTCAAATAAAATGATGAAGCTTTTTAAGGATTTTATAAGTTTACATTATCGATGAGAGTAATTTATGCTGATAAGCTACTGCCATCGTACAGAATTCGGCTGGGGCTCATTTTTTTTAACATTGATTTAATCTTAAAAATTTTAATGAATTCATCCTGTGCTTTTTTTTTTTAAATTTAGATAGCTTTCAAGCAAATTAAAAAAAAAGTTTACAATTTTAACTAGAAGTTTTTTTTTATTATAATTATAAATAATGGAAAATTATGAACATTTAGAAATTAATTTTTATTTTATTTTAGTTACATTTTCGACGACTATGACTTCTTTCAAATTTAAACTATTTTTGAAACCTTAAGCAATTGAAAATATGAGTTCAACCTGGGATGATTATGTTTAAAGAAAAAATTACAATTTTAATTAATATTTTGGCTCATTTCTTAATGTTTATTTTTTTATATTATATAGCCTCACTTTTTTCGAAAATAATTATTTTATTAGAATAATAATAAAAATGATAAAGATTTAGAAATTTATTTAATTTTCATTTACATTTTTAAAAACAATTACATCCTCCTTTGGCTATTTCTTAATAAGTAGGCTACATTTTTTCACAGAATTAACTAAGAATATCTTTCCAATGACTGTTGTGTATGATGCTTTGCAAATTTCCAAGCAACAAAGTATGTATTTCCAATAAGTCTTTCCTACGTTACTGTGCACATTTACAAAAATTATTAATTGTTTAAAGAAATTTTCATAAACATATTCAGAGTTTGGCTATTTTTCAAGGAATAAACACCATTTGTTTACGGCGTCAACTATGATTGTCTTGCCGAAACCTCTTTTCTATGTTGTCTTAATTTACAAGAATTAATAATTATTTAAACAACTTTCACAAAAAAATTTAGAGTTTGGCTAATTTTCAAGAAACAGGGTCAATTTTTTACAGAATTAACTAAGAATATTTTTCCGACGACTTTTTTCTATTATGCTTTGCAAATTTCCAAGATTTATTAATTATTCAAACAATTGTCATGAACAAATTCAGAGTTTGTCCATTTTCAAGGAATAGGCCCAATTTAAAATTTACAATAATGATTAATTATTAAAACAATTTTCATAAATGAATTCATAATTTGGCTATTTTTTAGCTTACATAAAAACATATGCAGATATAACCTTTTTAACAATAAGTACAACTTTTCTACATGAACTATAATATTCAAATAAAAATAATTTACACGTTTTAAACAAATTCATTTTTATAAGAAAATATATACACTATATATTTAATAAGAATTAAGAAAGCATAAAAATTTTATAATGGTAAAAACTTAAAATCTGAGTAATTTAAACCGTTTCATGCTGAATTAATTATATGGATCCTATAATAATTTTATTTAAAAAATGTATTTCCCTATTATTTAATATTCCATTTTTTAATTAGGTAGGTATATTAAGTGTTCAATTTCTAATACTTACTTAAAAAGTACTACATATTTTGTAATTGTATTGGTACCTTATTTATTCAAGAATAATTTATTTAAGTGCTATAATTTATTTAATTCTTACTCAATAATGGGTACACTTACTAATTGCAGAGAATTTTCCGCGTAATTCAAATATTTTATTTTGAAATATCCTCTATTTAAAGAGAAAAGGGGAAAAAGGGGAAGTTTTTTGAGAATAGGGGGAATTTCATTAAAGAAGAGAAAACTAAGAAAAAAAGGGGAAGACTTTGCACCCTGAACTTGATTTCCAATCATTCTGTATGCAACCCAATGTGTACCTAAATTATTGTCATCATCCAGATCAACAATTGCACTTTCATATTTATGAGGACCTTTCTCGGGTAATTCATTTCGCATGAAAACTCCACGAAAGTGAGGAATTTTCATGGATTTTACATATTTAAGTAAATCAAAGTCAGTCGGTGCTCGTTGTGGAAATTTTATTTTGGATTTTTTTACTTTATTTGGACCTTTTTTTTCTTTACTTGAGACTTAATGTGAAGTCCTAAGCCTTTCATGTACGGTTTGAGTTATAAACCTTTTCCTACTGCTATGGCCTCCATTGTTTGATTATGACGTTTGCTTTATTCAAGTTGCTTTTTAGCTGCGTTTGCATCATTGACAGCCTTAGCTGTACCAGCTGCCCCATCGGCTAATGCCCCAGTAGCACTGAGGCCGGCGAAAAGGGGTATGAGAAAAGGTAAAACACCTCCAACTTTACTTGGTACGGGTAGAATTCGAGGCTTGTTCACGTTACGTTTTCCGCCAGCTTTTTTTTACAGCTGCACGCGCACCTTGAAGAGCAGATTTGATAACTGAATAAGCGTCTTTGCTGAGAACCACGGATTTTTTAGCTGCTGTTATAAATTTTCTCAACGGAAAAACCAATCGTTTTTTCTTTTTAATATCAGGATTTTTTTTAAACCCATGCCAAATTTGGACTTAACCTTCATGGCGTTCGTTACAGTCCACGCAGTTTCCTTCTCACCTATTCCTGTGTCTTTAGCTAATACACGATTCCACGCTTTTTCAGTTAGGACTTTATCAACACCGTTTCTCAACTCAGTATTGTCTCTTTTTTGAGAATGAGCAATATCGTGTTCCTTACAAGCTTTATCAAGAGGATTAATACCAGGATCACCACGTGCTAGTCGTTTTTCTAATTTGGTTCCCGGTCCACAATACTGATATCCAGGAATGTGTAATTCTACAGGAAGTTTATTGATAACCTTATTCAATAGTCCTTTACCATGTCTGATTTGTTTGACAGTCTTTTTGTAACTAATAACGCATTTTTTTGACCGCATGATTATATACGTTCAAGAATACTTTTTTAACTGAAGTGCAAGCCCTCGAAAGCACATTATTTATAGTTCTAAACTCAGTCATTATCAAGATGGAGTTTGAAACACAGCCAACGAAATTGCCTGTTGCAAATTTTGATAATTTTACACAATCGCATAAGAGAGAAGAAAAGCGTCATGAAAATTTATTGCCAAACAGTATACGAACTATTTTTTGTGGTCCATCCAACTGTGGAAAAACGAATCCTGTGCTTACTTTACCAAAGCGTCCCAACGGATTGAGATTTGAGAATATCTACATCTACTCAAAATCTCTGAATCAACCTAAATACAAATTTTTAGAAAAAGTTCTACAGTCAGTGGCAGAGATTGATTATTATTCATTCAGTGAACATGAAGAAGTCATTCAACCGAGTGAAGCACAACCTAACTCAATAATCGTGTTTGATGACGTGGCGTGTGATAAACAAGATAATATTCGAGCATTGTCTTCCATAGGACGCCACAGACTCATTTAATGTTTTTATTTATGTCAAACGTATACAAGAATTCCGAAACATTTAATTCGTGATAATGTTAACTTCTTAGTACTTTTTAAACAAGATGAACTGAACCTTAAACATATCTATGATGATCACGTGAATACAGATATGACGTATTCAAAATTTAAAGAATTATGTACAGTTTGTTGGAATAATGATAAATATGGATTTTTCGTTATTGATAAAGATAATGAATTTAATCAAGGTAGTTACAAGAAAGGCTTCGATTGTTTTATAAATTTCAGAAATTAGTTTTATAAAGTATGCAAATATTTTACGAAGCTAGTTGTACTTTAAACTCTGATGAATCAAGATGTCTTTGAGTATCGATAATGTTCATAAGCAAAAAGATATTTCACATCAAATTGCTAAAGCTAGTGAAGCAATTTGAAGAAAACATAAATTAATGAAAATATTGAGAATTATGATCATGATGATGACGATGTATCATTCAAATCAGCTGACAATAAAGAAGGAGATACAAATAATGATTCGAGTAATTTAGAATTATCGACCACTAATGATACGGAAACTGGTTTAGAATCATCGTCTGCTTCATGGGAAGATGACGATGCGAACAAATATCTTATGTTGTTAGGTGAAAGAAGAAAATACATTGATAACGTATATGGTGTAAGAAAATTAACAAAAAATAGAGTAATGATTGGAGATTCACCAATAAGCTTTAGTCAGAACTCTGTACATGTGGGTAATTTGGATTTCCCAAAAAGTAAAGGTTTACTTGAACTGTTATTTAAAAAAGTGCCTGCAAAGTCTCTCATAAACTCTGATGATCTCGAAAATTATAGGAAAATTATTATTGCAACAAACGATTATAAAAAGCATTACAAAGCAGATGGTGAAATTCGTAAAAGTAAAGCTTATAAATATAAAAACTTCATAGAAAAAATAATTCTAACATATTCTTCACAAAGTAAGAATAAGCAAAATAAAAAGAGAAAATTATCAGGTCAAGGTATGGTACCAAAATACATGGTTGCCAGAGAGGGAAATCAAATGGATTACATTTATTGGGATGACCTGAATGAATTAGTGGACAGATTACGTTTACTTTTGGCATCTCAAGCAGCTGGTAATCCAAGTCACACAAATGAAATTAATGTGAATTAGCATATCTTCAGAAATAGTCAGACTCGTCAGGAATGGTCAGGATGTTTAGGAATCGTCAGAACTTCTGAACACTTGTCACGATTCCTGACTTTTTTTTAGTAGGGTTTACACATATTGAATTTTTAATTAGTTCAAATTATGTTAAATTTCTAAAAAAAAAACATAGCATTTCTCATTGTACTAACGGTATAACAGAATTTTTTTTCAGATTTTCAATTTTTTCAATTTTAAAGCCTTTTAATTTGATATTGTAGAATTAAACAATCACGTTTGAATTTCATATTGATATCCATTCTTGAATGCTGTAAATATAAAAGGTCTTATATAATTATGGATATAAACTTGCTGAAATTTGTAACGATCTGAAACGAAAAATTAAAAACATCCAATTTTGAAATTCAAGCGTGTGAATTAAACAATTCTTTCAAGTCTTCAAATTTAAATGGTTGTAGAATTGGGCTAACAAATATAAATGTTAAAATTTTTGTTGATATTTCAAATTAAGATTGTCAAACTTGAAGCTTTTAAAAAATTGAACAACGTATAAGATTGGAAGTGCTTAAAACTCATCAAAACTCTTCCAAAACAGTGGCTAATCTCCTGTTCTAAAAATGTGATCAATAAATATTTATAAATGAGGTATTTAGAATCATATCAAACGCACCACTGATGGAGAAGGTAGAGTCCTGCAGGTTCCTTTGGCCTTCCAGGCGAGGGCCCTTTCCTGAAGGAGTAAAAACTGCCGATTCTGGCAAGGTTGGTGTACACGAAATTGAGGACACTTTCGATCTTGGAGAATCATGATTACCATTGCCATTGGTATGGTTCATTCTTGAAGCATTTGCGATTGCAGCTGCAGCTTCAGCTCTCGCTGCTTCTTTCGCCCTGAGTATGGCTGCATCTTCATCAGCATATTTCCCCACATCAGCTTCACTTCTTGGCACACCCCTCAGTCGCTGAAAAATGGAGATTAATTAGCTTAATGGGCTTGTTCTAAAATATAATTTTCTAAAGTCTTGACTTGTATCTTAATATTTTCATAATATTTCTTCCCCTAATATTTCTTCTTGCTTGTTCATAGAGAGAGGTTTGTAATAACCTAAATTTCCAAACCTCCTTTTTTTACATTTTTGAGCTCGAAAATGCAATTTCAAAAAATTACATCCGTGTGTGTCTTTTTTCTTTTTTCCATATCTCGAAAAGTAAAAGAGATCGTGAAATTTAGATGAATTATTGTTTTTTATATGAAAAAGAAACTTTTTTGATATTCGAAATACAACAATACTATATCTAATGTATTTTTTCGCGTCTTCGAGACACATGGATTGGCCTATTGTGGAACCTTTCATGACCTAATAGTACCGACTTATGAAGTGAAAAAAAAAATTTATTCTGCTTACACGAGAAAAAACTTTCTTGATATTCTTGACCCCCCCCCCTTCCCTGTAACAGAAGTTTTGGTGGGACTGACGTTACAACAATGACTCTCCACCGTACGACGCATAACTCCTTAATTCGAACATGATTTTCGACTCGCAAAGCAAAATACATGCATAAAGGTGGTAGTTGGGTGTTCAATCTAAACCATGAATAATACAAACAACAAAATAGCCTCGGAATGAACTGAAACTATGGATTGACGAAATGCATACACACGGTAAATGTAAAGGTCGAGTTTCAGGCGATGAATGGAGACTGGGTGTTTGGAATGCTAGAGGGCTGAATGATCTTAAGATAAGGCAATTACAAGAAACTATGCACGTGAGGAAGGATATTGTATGTGTACCTGAGACAAGGAAAAAGGGATGCGAAAGTAGAAACATAGAAAATGGGGTGTTGAAAGGCGGTTTTGAAATATAGTCAGGAGTGGATAGTAAATCACATGGTAGTCATGGTAGTCGTGCTACGACCCAGTTGATAGTGATCCAATAGAAGTCACAGACGCCTTCTGGGACACTTTAAATAATACAATAAGTACTTGCGATCATAGTGAGAAAATAATTCTGCTAGAAAATATGAACGTATGGGTGGGCGTCCAACGTCAGGATACAGATACAGAAGGGTTGATAGGTAATTTTGGGGATCCTAGGAAAAATTATAACGCGAAAAAATTAGTTAGCTTATGCGTAGAAAAAGGCTCATTTATTACAAATACTTGGTTTCGACATAAAATAATCTACATGTACATCTGGTGTAAAGGAAATAACCACATCATAATTGACTTCGTCATTGTAGATGAAAGACTAAGAGAACTAGTAAAAGATACAAGAGTCACGAGGGGTCCTGAATGCAATACTGATCATTACCTTCTGGTCTCCAAAATAATCTTAGGGCGGGGATGGAGAAGAAAGAGAACAAAAAAAAACGAAACAAACGCGAATCAAGTTTGAAAATTGACAGAAAACACAAGTGCAAATAGATACTCAGAATAAGTTAAACGAACTCATAGATAGGGCAACTTGGAAGGTTTTTATAAGCAATAAAGATGTAGAGAGCGCATAGACTATGTTACGGGATATCATTGTTAAAACTGCGACCGAAGTGTGTGGTGCGGTGGTTGCAGGAAGAAGGTCTGGTGATGCATGGTGGATTGATGAAAGTAAGGCAGCCCGACAAGAAAACACAAAAGCGTACAAGAGAACGTTGAACATCACAGGTCTTAGCGATGAGGAGAGAAATAGACTTGAAAATGATTAGACACAAAAAGAGGAAAGTTAAACGAATATTCAAGGAAAGTAAAGATAAAATCAAAACAGAAGAAGAAAAGAAATTACAAAACGACTTTCAAGGAACCATGAGAAACAACATGACCATGAGAAACAACAAAGGTGAAATGCTATATGATACAGACGGGATAGTAGACGCTTTGAAAGACTTTTTTAAAGCATTATTAGGAGGTAAAAGCATAGGGCAACAGAACTGCGACATAGAACATAATGAATTAGAAAACCCAATTGAGAAACTCTGTGTCAATGAAGTTAGAGATATAATTAAGAACTTAAAAAATGGTAAGGCTGCTGGTGTAGACAGTATTAGCGCTACTACTTTCCAACCGAGCAATTCACGCCTACCCCGAAAGGGAAACGGCTTAATGATATAATAATAATAATAATATACTTTGGAAGTGAATTAGGTTCAGTTATTATAATGACATAATGCGACATTGTTTTATCTGTCAAAATAACCAATTTTCATACTGTAAGTATTGCCATTAATGTTGAAAACTTTATATTTCTGCAAGCGAATCTTCCATTCCGTCGTTGTGAAAACTGTTTTCTGCATAATTTTGTTTCTACAACGTCAATTTTCAAGCTTTTAGTAAGTAACACTATCTCTTTAATGAAATAGCTTTATTTAATGCAAAGTACAATTGTAATTGTTAAATAATAGTGATGTTATAAGCAAAATCGCCTTTGCCCCACCGGTCGGCGCTGCCCCTCCTACCCCTACTTCTTTTTCATAAGGGAAAAATTGGGTTTGGCAAGTTTTTGACGCTTATTATGATTTTTTCCTTTTTTCACAAAAAATGTTTCTAATACTTCATATACTACTATCTACTGATAACGCGATGTTTAAATAAATTGTTTAAACAATTTATTAGTTTGTTCAGCCATTAGATAGATGAGATTTCTCTAGAATAGAGTTAGAAAGTCGTGGTTTTTCCGAATTTTTCAAATTATTGTAAACTTTTCATTTAGATCGAAGCAATAATAAATTAAATTTGCAAGAAACAATCGTTTAAGCAATTCAATATTAATTATAATAATATTCTCTTAGAATAATGCTATATAACTTGCATAATGTGTTAATAATAAGTGCAGAATGAGTTGCAGTTTTTTCTAAAATTTTCCACTTTTTGTCCACTTTTCAATTATAGTGCGGTAATAATTAATTGAAGTTAACGAAAATAATTGTTTAAACAATTTATTATTGCTGAAATTTACCAAAATAATTGTTTGCAACTATTTTCTCCTATAGTAATGCTGTATAGTTGCGGGTTTTTTCTGAGATTTTCCACTTTTTGTCAACTTTTCAATTAGAGCAGGGTACTAATAAATGAAATTTAACAAACACCATTTTTTAAATAATTTATTATTGTTTATAACTATTTTCTTCTATCTTAATGCTGAATCGTTGCGGTTTTTTCTGAAATTTTTAACTTTTGGCCACTTTTTATTTAGTGAGATGAATAATGAATGCAAGTTAACAAACATAATTGTTTAAATAATTTATTATGGTTTATAACTATCTTATGCTAAAATGATACTTACCAATACTTCTTTTTTATAAGGGTTTGTAATGACCTAAATTTTCAAAAATACTTTTTTAACATATTTTGATATAATTCGACCCCAGGACCTCGAAAATAATTTTTTTTTAAATGTTCGTGTGTGTGTAACTTTTTTCTGTTCACCATATCTCGAAAAGTAAAACAGCGACGATCATGAAATTTGTATGGAGTTTAGCTCCGATTAATATCCAGGTCTAATAGGATTTTGAGCTTGATCGACCATTGAAGTAGTTTTTTCTTGCGTTTAGAGATTTAAAAAAAAATTTACCTTGTTTATATAAGAAAAACTTTGTTGATATTCAAAATACAACAATACGATATCCAGCGTATTTCTTCGCGTCTCTGAGATGCATCCATCGACCTATTGTTGAAACTTTTATGACCTACCAGTACCGATTCATAAAGTTTTAAAACATGATTTATTCTGTTTATACAAGGAAAACTTTTTTGTTATTGCAAATACGACAATATTATATTCAGTGTATTTGTTCGCCTTCTTGAGACGCATCGATTGACCTATTGATAAACCCTTTGATGGCCCACTAGTAACTATTTATGAATTAAAAAAAATGGTTTATTCTATCTACATGAATTTTTTTTTTATATTCGAAATACGACAATGTTACATGTAGAGTATTTGTTCACATCCTGGAGACGCATCGATTGACCTATTGATGAATCTTTTATGATACAACAGTACCTATTTATGAATTTAAAAAAACGGTTTATTCTGTCTATATGATTTTTTTTTTATATTCAAAATATGACCATATTACATGTATAGTATTTGTTCGCGTCCTGAAGACGCATCGGTTGACCTATTGATGAACCTTTTATGACACACCAGTACCGAATTATGAAGTTTAAAGAATGGTTTATTCTGCTTATTTGGAAAAAAAACTTTTTTGGTATTCAAAACACGGCAATATTATATGTAGAGTCTTTGTTCGCGTCCTGGAGACGCATCGATTCACCTATTGATTAACCTTTTATGACACACCAGTACCTATTTATGAATTTAAAAAAATGGTTTATTCTGTCTATAAGATTTTTTTTATATTCAAAATATGACCATATTACATGTATAGTATTTGTTCGCGTCCTGAAGACGGATCGATTGACCTATTGATGAACCTTTTATGACACACCAGTACCGATTTATGAAGTTTAAAGAATGGTTTATTCTGCTTATTTGAAAAAAAAACTTTTTTGGTATTCAAAACACGGCAATATTATATGTAGAGTCTTTGTTCGCGTCCTTGAGATGCATCGATTGACCTATTGGTGAACCTTTTATGACCGACCAGTAACGATTTATGAAGTGTAAAAAAAATGTGTGTATTCTTTTTATGTGAGAAAAACTTTGTTCATATCAGGAGTACTACAGTACTATATCTGACATGTTTGGTTGCTTCTTCGAGACACGTCGAATGACCTATTGACTAACCTTTTATAACTTCTTATGATCTAGCAATACCGATTTATAAATTACAAAAATATGTCATTTATCTTGTTGATAAAAGGAAAAGTTTTTTAATATTGGGTATACAACTATAATGTATATAATATATTTGTTCGCGTCTTTGAGACACATCGATTGCAAAAAATTAAGAACATTTTATGATCTACCATAACTAACTAATATCGTTTTTAAATTTTTCAATAAAATTAGTTTCCTTGTTTATAAGAGGACTGTTTCATTTTGGGAATATAACAGTACTGAATTTGATGTAATTGTTCGCGTCTTCGAGACGCGTGGATTGATCTTTTGACAAACTTTCGAAGACCATTATTGATTAAATTACTACTATCCAACCGAGCAATTCACGCCTACCCCGAAAGGGAAACGGCTTAATGATATAATAATAATAATAAACATCATATTCGGGGAGCCCTGAATGAGCCTTCAATTATGTGAAGAAAAAGAATGGGGATTCTGGGGTTGATCGTTCATTTTTTATAACGTTGAGCTAGCACAACACCAAATATTACAACAACAAAACAAAAAGGAAAAATCGGACGACTTCCGGTCCACGATAGTATAGGAACCGTAAATGAGCCTGCAATTATGGGAGAGAACATAAATTTGTGAACCTAATATTTGGTAAATTAGTTTGAACGATTTTTTAAAACTTTAATGGTCATATTCAGAGAACCATAAATGAGCCCTAACTTATGTGAGAAGAAAGAATGGGTCTAATGATTTTGTTCACGTACTTTTTATAACGTTAAGCTTAATTTCTGGCACATTTGTTTCAACTATAAGTTTTCAAACAATTTTTTGTAAACTTAAATGAGCATATTTGGGGAGCTCTAAATAAGTCTTAAATTATGTAAGGAGAAAGAATGGGTGTTCTGACATTATTACCGTATTTTTATAACGTTAAGCTAGCACAACACCAAGTATTACAACAACAAAAAAGGAGAGAGGAAAAATCGGACTAAAATAAGTGGAAAACCATTAAATATTACTTAAAACTTTAACACTTTGTAATGGTTGGCATTAAATTTAGTAAAAGCTTTCTGGATTTAAGTCAAATTAATCTGACTGTAAGTGAAAATTTGCTGAACTTAAGGTAGCTGAAACTTCAATGTTTGTTTCAGTGATTCCCAGTAGATTTTTACTGATTAAAATCTTAAAAAAGTATTCACTGACTCTCAGTCACTATCAATGCAGACATACGATATTGGTGTAGGAGAGCCAGTAAACTTAATCTGGACTTAAATGGTCTGTTTTCTAGTGATCTGGTGCTTGTATAAGATGCATAGAGCCATCTTGAACTTCCTGTTCCAAATAGTTAAGCCCTTCTTCACCCAAACCCTCTTCACCCAATCTTTGAATATTAGGATTTAAAATTTGGTAAAATGGGTAACTTTGAGTTTGGCCACTTGATAAATTTTGAAATTGTAAATAAATTTGCAATTTGGAATTTCAAATTCAGCAAAGTTGAAATATATTTGTTGGCCAATTGATAAACCTATAATTTCAAAATTAATTTGCAAAGAATCTTATTTTTGGAATATGTAATAGAATTTCAAACTTGGTAAACAAAACCAGAACTTTGAGGTTTTTTTTCTGGGACAGCTGATCAGAGCCAGTCCTGGGCCAGACGACACCTTCCAGAGCGAATTTAGAAGTTATTGTTCTCGACTACCGAAGCAGCGGGAATCCTGGGCTAGACCAGACCGTCCAGACTAGACGGTCTAGATGAAGTCAGACCTGGGCCAGATAAGGTCTTCCAGAATAGACAGTATTAATAAAGCCAGACCTGGGCCAGTCCTGATACCAGACTGCCATGCAATTTTTCACACGGGGTAGTTCAGGACAAGTTCCACTAGATGCCGCGGAGCGTATTTTTTTACAATGGAAATTAGTTCTCAAGGTTATAGGTTAGCCACAAATTTCCACCATATTTATAATAAAAAGATAGGATGATATAGGTGTGTCGCCTGATACAACTATGTTTTCTTCGATCTCAGCATCAGTACTGTCTGTGCTAGGAATATTTTGAGAATTTTTGTTTTATCCGTGAAAATAAAAATAAACATTACTATTAAAATGATATGACATTACCATTATCATTATTATATTAAACTTCTAAGCAAATTTGATTAGGGAAATGGTTCAAATAAATATTTACCTTACTTAGGCTTAATATTTGACAGTAGGTAAGGTGAACGAATTTTTAGTTGAACTAACTTTTAAAATAAGGTTGATTTTACGGAATCTTCTTGTTCGAATGACTAGTTTTTATTTGTAAAATTTACAAATTTTTTTTCAAGTCAAGTTGACCGAAAAATCAGTTGAAATTACCAGTTTTACTACTTAATTCAATCAAAATTGATGTGGTTAGTTTAATTGGTTCAGCCTACTAATCCTCCTAATGAACGAAGGATACTAGTAAAATTCTGTTAAGCCAGTACCACTTTTTTTCGCAGTGTTATGTATTTAGATGTGATGTTTTCGATAAAGGGGAGGCTGGCGCGTTACCAGCCTCCCCCCTTCCACCACAGCATTTGTAGTTGGGGGAATGGATGCTAAAACGGACCCATCAAATATTTGTATGAATTATGAATAACTTAATTTTTTCTCTCGTAATTATAATTTTATGCATTCATTCTGCCCATTTCCTTTTTTAAAATTATTTAATCTAACGCCTTCAAAATCACAAAGCTTTAAAAATAGTCTTTCATTATGAGAGAAGTTTTAGGCTCCGGAAGCTACGATCATGCTTCCTTAAAGCAACCTATCCCGACGCAACTGGAACATATGTACGTCATCCACTTCTGCTCCTTCTGTCCTAGAAGGTAAGTAAGAGCGGGAAATTTACGCGAGAAAAGATCGTTCAACACTGTTCCTTAGAGTCAGGTCTCTAGCCGCGGATGACCTTGCGCGGCAGACGGAACAGTTGGAGATGCAAATTTCACCTCTGGATACTTTTTTAGAGCTACCAAACTTTGTAGAATTTTATGAGGAACAGTGCTGTCGGAGCCGATGAGGTGATCCCAGAAGAACAGCCTTTTGCATCTGGTTCGCGATGGAATGAGCCTGACGCTGGCAAACCGAAATCTTGTTGAGTTGATTAAGAAATTAAGCTTTCATACCTCCAAGACAGCTTATTATGAGCACTACAAGATAGACTTTGTAACCTTGGTATAGCCTGCTTAGCTCGAAAAGAAGTGCTTGATATTTCGCCCGTTTTTCTTTCTCCCTTGCCGTGATATTGCTATCGGCTGGTCGCGAGAATTCAATCACGTAAATGATCTTGGTTTGCAGATCCTGGAGGACAATATCAGGCTTCGTAGCACTGATACGTTGAGTGGTGGAGAATGAGAAATTCCAGTAGATCTTACCCAAAATATTCGGTACGAGTAATTGTCCTTGTGATAGGTGCTCTCGGAGGTGCGAAACTATCACTGGTTCGTAAACTTGAAGCCATACGCGCGTGCCAAAAATATGCCACGGCACTTGCGAGATGGATGCAGAAAGCTGTCATGCTTGGGTCGCTTCGTGTCTTCAAAACACACCAGAGTTTCGCCGGCCTGTCGTTGTGATTTCGTCGTGTCCTGTGACCACTCATCTCACGGTTGTAAGACGTGGCCATGAATGGGATATACCGCGGTCCTACTGGGAGCCGATGTCATTTTTTTTAGATGACAGTTGCTCCTAGTTTAAGGATAATAGCGGTAAAAGACGAACTGCAAAGTACACCATGCTCCTAATATTGTACATACATCATAGCAAAAGATTTCAAGCATCGTATTAAATTAACTTATAACATCCTCATCTGATCATTGAGCTAACTCCCCAATGTAACGAATTATGCGGTTACGTCACCAGTATCGCTCAGTGCCACCCATAATAGGCCTCTCTCCGATGGAGGCCATGGATAAGTTGCGAGTGGCAATAGGACCGAACTGAGGCGACGACCAGGCAATGGCCCCAGACAAACGCGAGAACATCGCTTTAAATGATCGGACCAACTCAGGAGGGACATCCTTACCTGTTTGGAAAAGAATCTGACCGGCGCGAGGAGGATTCATGCAGGTTACATGAACGTTGAGTAAATATGCACCCGGAATATGCTTATACAACGCCTCAGTATTTAAGAGATAAGGTATCGGATAGCCGATAATGTCAACATGAGAACTAGGAGATCAAAAATACAACAGAAAGTCTTTTTCAGGATAGACAAATTAGTAGAAGCTAATACTGCTCTTTCCGATATGCTTCCGGAAGATGTTAATCTCTGGAATCTGAACTGTGTATTTTACGAGAAGGCGGTCTCTCTGCTTAGCGGCAATAGAAATAATGATACTTCAGTACGCCTGTGTCAGATTGGCGAGCGTATTGCACAGCATTAGTTTGAAATAGAAACGGCGAGACGACATGCGTCGAATAAAATGAATTCAGGAAAATTCCACCATTTCTACCCATTCTTCCCGTCTGTTCAGTAAAACGTCATATGCCGTTGAGAATCCGCCCATTCGATAAGAGACTCAAGTCTTCTGGGAGCAAGTATATGGAGATACTGATCAGCTAAATGAAGACGATGCAGATTTATCACTCTTTCGTAACTTTTGCCAAAGACAAATGTTACAAGGCCCAGAGGAAGAGTGTCCAACAATTACTGCTGAAGAAGTAAAGAAATGTATCGCTAGAACTAAGAACTTTTCAGCGCCAGGGCCAGATAAAATCAACGACTTTTGGTGGAAGAAGTTCACTTCTACCCAGCAACATCTAGTTCGGATATTTACTACTTTCTTAAATGGAGAACAACCCATCCCCTAGTGTTCATGGAAAGGACGCACTGTACTAATCTCTAAAACTGGACATTTGTCAAGTCTAAAGAACTACAGGCCCATAGCTTGTGTAAACACCAGCTACAAGCTATTCACTGGCATCCTGAAAGAGAGGATATGAACATCTATCGAGCCGGTATGGAGTGCAATAGTTGCACAACGTGGATGCAAGAGAGGACTGGCAGGTTGCAGGGATAACCTGTTAATTGGCAGGTGTATTACGCAGGACTCGGTCAGGTATAGACGAAATCTGGCCATGGTTTGGATTGACTACCATAAGGCATTCTATTACACAAAGCATGAGCTACTTATCAAGTTTTTTGAGTGCCTGCATGTGCATACAAGAATAGTGACACGCATGAAAGAGCTGATGCTCTTGTGTTTGACAAGATTTGTCAAAACATCTGATAAAAGACAAGTGAATACCAGCTATGTCACATATAAGAGGGAGGTCTTCCAAGGAGACTCTCTTAGTCTGATAGTTTTCTGAATCCCCCTTTTGCCTCTATATCGCCAAATTCTCATAAAAATTTGGGCTTCTGAATTATCTGGGAAGAATAAGATTCAGGCGACCAATATGATGGCCGTTCATAGACTGCTCTACAAGTTTGGTGCAGCAAAATGAAACGTCGGTGATTTGAATTAACTTGACCGAAGCACACGCAAGATAATTTCAATCCATCGAAGACATCATCCTAGATCTTCCGTACCTCTAATATACCTCCCTCCAGATGAAGGGGGTAGAGGTTTGCTGAGCTTGAAGTGTCTTCATCGAAGAACGGTTCTGGCTACAGCCTCTTCAGTTCTGAATAGAACAGATTCTCTTATGCGACTCGTATATCAACATAAAGTCGTCAATGCTGTGGCGTTTCTATACCATGCCGCAGATAGGGGCGCATAGGAACTTGTTCTCTCATTCGATTCCAGTGACACTACACATGGCCAGCATCACTAACACCTTCGGTGCTCAAAAGTCGTGTACAGGAAGCAGAACATTCGCTTCTATTAATAGAACATGCTAACAAGCCCCTTCATGGTAAATTCTACGGCATCATACGTAGAGAAGAGCTGTTGATGGGTTTGTCCAACATGTTTCCCAAGTCTGCTGAATTGAAATTGCCCACTGAGGGATTTCTTTTTGCCTGTCAAGACGGCGTTATAGGCACCTTAGTTTACCGCGAGCGCATTATGAATATAGCTGTAGGTGATAATAACTGCCGAGCATGCAAGCAAGAGCCAGAAACACTTGGACATGTTCTGAGTGGATGCTCAAAGTATTCACGTTACGGGTACATAGAGATACATAATTCGGCACTAAAAGTGTTATATTACCATCTTAGGCACTTCTATGGTGTTGATCTATTGCCCATCTTGCCATGCGCTTATGGGGAACTCGAGTCCGTTGTGGAGAATGATCGGTGTAAGATCTACTGGAATTTCTCATTCTCCTCCACTCAACATATCAGTTTCACGAAGCCTGATATTGTCCTCCAGGATCTGAAAACCAAGATCATTTACGTGGTTGAATTCTCGGCACCAGCCGATGGCAATATCACGGCAAAGGAGGAAGAAAAACGGGCGAAATATCAAGCACTTCTTTGATCAATCTTTCGAAAGTTATCGTGCCTACACGATACTACAGACTACAGACAGACAGACGGACGGACAGACAGACAGACACCTTCGTAAAAACCGTTTTTTCTGACACAGGGGGTCTCGAAACGTCGACATTTGATTGAATCCGCGAAATTAATTTTTCACATGAAACCAATACCTTCTCATTGAGATGAGAATGTAAAAAACGGTTCATCTGAACAATTTAATAGTAGCTCAAATAAGCTTGAATCATTTGAGGCCCATTTTCTCCAGTTTAATCCACCCTTACGCGTGATTTCGATTAACTCGTTGTGCAATTGTTCAGCCTCCTTGATAGTAGACGCTCCGGTGAGTATATCATCGACGTAGAAGTTGTTTTTCAAAACCTCAGCAGCTTTAGGAAAAGTGCTCGCTTCCTCGTCCGCTAGCTGATCGAATGACTAAGGGGTGTGATCGGAAACGCACTAATAGAGTGAAAATAATAGTAGGACCTACCATCAGCACGTCATTCAATAATAGGCCTATGGATGTTTTCGCTGAGCCGTCCAAAACTACGCGTAACTGTGTTGTCAAGCTATTGTTTTTTATGACCGCATGGTGGAGGCAAATAATACCCTTCGTTTTTTGAAACTGTATTCAATTCGGACATGTAACCATTCGTTTGATAGATTTTAAAGTTTTCAATGTAAAGATATCTAATTTCTGGTTTTTTGATGAAGGTTCGTTCAAGGGAATATAATCGTTTCAGCGCATTCGAGTACGACTCTCCTATCTCGCCTACATTTTCTCTAAAGAGAAGTTTGACACAATACTTTCCGCTTACTACGTCTCGAGTGTGCTTCTCATAATGAGTTTCACATTCGTTTTCTTCTACCGATAAGGTTTTCTTTTCTGGGCAATTTTCTACCGTCCAGAATTTTTCTAGTTGAACATTTAACAACATGGTGATAAGATGACAAGAAGTTTGTCTTACTGGGCTTACGACGAGTGTTTTGCCAGCTATAATCCATCCAAAAACGGTATTTTGTAAGATGATATTCTGGCCAGAAATCTTGATTTGACCTTGCATAAATGACAGAAGGCCTTATATTGAGTCACTTATGAATGAGAGTTGTGATGTTCGTTATTCGCGTGCGTTCGTCGATTCTTGTTCTTATCATGCTGATCCGCTTTTTCGCTCTTGTGAGGTTTATATTTTTCGAGGATTTTTCTACGAGAGTAAAAAATCTAACAATTCGCTCATTTTTCGAGAGGAATTACCTTGAGTTTCTTCCTTTCATTTTATTCGCGATCGATGATCGAGTTCGGAAACTAAGAGGTAAATCGGGCACGATTCTAAAAATGATTTGTTTAACGCTTCGAGGGCACGATAATATTTGGTCGCATTGTCCAGAATCTCTCCTAGAGCAGAGGCTGAAGCATTTTGGATCATCGTAATATTTTTCTAAAATGGACCAAGCTACTTGATAATTTGCTGTGGTACTTTCTAGAGACTCAATTTTTCTGCTGCTTTGCCCTGCAGACACGATCGTAGATACATCAACTTTTCGGATTCAGAAAATTTGTTGCTATTATGTATAGCCGATTTAAATGTGTCGCTAAATCCAGGCCATTTTTCGTATGACCTCTTAAATTTAGGCAAGTCTGATTGGGGTACTCGATAGTTTGATTCGCTTCCGATATTTATCATATTCATATCTAAAACCGATGATTGTGCGGGTAAATTATTTGCGTTCGCGTTTGATTGAACTCCGGATGTGGTGTTGAGTTCTGAATTATTTTGAGTATTACTAGTCTGAAATTTCGAACTACTTGGGGCAGAATGAACTGAAAAATCTGAACTACCAGAAGTAGGAGGCGGCGTTAAGCTGTTCGAATTTTGGAGATGAATTAATGAAAGGGTTGACTGAGCATTCTTAGTCTCTAAATTATCTTGAGGATTCGGAATATTTGAACTACTTTGGTTAGAATGATAAGTTGCGTTTAATAAGTTTGCAGAATGAAAGGACAAAAGAGCAGTTTGATCGTTTTTAATATATGCCTTAGCCTTTGCTAGTGCAACACAAAGTTCTTCGTGAAAGTTTTCTCTCTCGAGTAGTTCCTTCTCAAAATCTTCGTCAGTGACTAAAGTTTCTATTTGTGATTGAATTCCCTCAAATTTATCGCGTATTCCCTTAAGACCTTTCCATTTCTCGATTAGTACTGCTCTGTAAGAGGTCGATTCAAATAATTTTTTAAACCTGTTATTTTGCCTTTTAACGGGGCACGTGATCGGACGAGCCTTTAGAGCTGGGCTTCGTCTTGTGGATCCATTTTACGAAATTAGAATTATATTTAGCAAGAGAGATATAAGAATCTAAATACGCATGATAAGGAACGAAAGATATTAAAAAGGATAAACGATTCAATTTTTGACATGACAGATAGACTTACGTTTTCGTTGACTCTGCCTACTGTTGTAGATTTCCAACGGTTCGTCATAATTCCGTTATTTTTCTTTTGAATTCTCTGGAAGTTGTCGTTCTACTTGATGTATGTAGTGTTGATAGTTCACCACTCACGGCACAAGTTTATGATTGAATGATTTTATGTTCACTGCACGAGTTCAAAGTTCGATTTTCACCACAAAGGTTCGAAGTTCGTTTTTTTTTTACTTAGGTGATAATTACCTTTCAAGAAGACCTGAAATAAGGTCGAAATGTACGTCGGTAGATATGACCAATAAATTATGATTCCATAACATCTGATTCCATTGCCTTTTTATGTGACCGTATGACCAAATTAATTTATTCATGAAGAATAACTATGTTATTTAAAAAACGGTCGAAGAAAATTTACAGTGAGGAAATACTCCAATCCACTGAATATAAATATACATATACTTAAAAAATAAGGTTAAACAACCACCATAGGGTCCCACTGGAAGCAATTGCTATCTAAAAATGACACCGGCTCCCAGTAGGAACGCGGTAAATCACACTCATGGCCACGTCTCACAACCGTGAGATGAGTGGTCACAGGACACGACGAAATCACAATGACAGGCCGGCGAAATACTTATTTAAATAACACGTTCATTCCGCAACACTGCTCCGGCCCAGGCTGCTGATCAATCTCTCTAGCGATCACCCTACGTGGTGAGTCTCACAAAATTATTATGTGTAGCTCTCCACTTGGGCCCATTATTATCCAAAGTCTTTGTTTCAGGCTTCATTCAAGCTGCTCACATTCTTTTTATAAACTATTTGTCGCCAAACTTTTCTGTCCTGGCATACTACTCTAGCTTTAAATTCTCACAAATCCACTGAAAACAATACTTTTTTGTATTTTATTGTGAGACACTGTTTAATTTTTTGAATTTTCACGTGCAACTGTGTAAAACTCAAAAGATTGTGCACATACACGACATACACAACTGTGTTTTAGGGTGATGTAGGGATCTAGCATATCGATCACGGAATCAGCGCCATCTAAGTTATAAAATGCCTCTCTTTCCGGTAGAAACGCTATCCCGGAAGTTCCTATGTCAGTTTTCACCCACTGACCTAATGCGTCAAAGCCGAATTTTACAGGACGGGCCATGATCTAATAAATACATGGTTTAGCCACGCGCAAGAAAAAAAAACTGAGCCAATCAGAACACACTGCTTAATTTCTCCATCTTAGATGAGTAAGGCGGCAAATGTAAGTTATTTCAAAGTGTGAAATGTTAGAATTAAAATTTCTTGTAATTTTGAGATATACAAATACTTCCATTCTAATCAAATGTATTGTGATATCGTAAATGGGTACAGGAAAATACGTATTGACAATAATTATAGGTTATGTGTTTCATAACCTCTTTCTGGTGACATATGTGTATAAAATAAAATTCAAATCAATTGGGAAAGTACTGAAGAAATAAAATTATATAATGCAGTGCCTTCAACATATTAAATGATAATTATTATGTTTCATTCATTTGAAAATATTTTTTCCTCAATTTTGGAGGAAAATTTGATCAAAAGATATGACATATGTAGTAACAATTATCACAATTTGTATTACGTTCGTAATATAATTAATACATGAAGGATGGAACGAGGGAAGATGGCAAGTGACCATGTTTTCAACAAGGGGTTCTTTGTTAGAAAATTCTCAAAAATTCACATTCACACCGACTTCAAAGGATTTGCTCGAAATTATATTTTTCATGGTAGCAGTACGTCAAAGCTGCTTTTTCATACCCATTAAAAATAAAGACTTTTATGATGAAGGTATTTGTTATGATATTCAAAAAAGGCATATATTTCATCATCTTCATGGTTGTTGAATGTTATTATTTATAATTACTTGAACACGATCAATCTCATGTCACACTGTGAATGTCTCACTGAAATTGATTTTCTAGGAAATGAAAACATTTTTTCGACAAGACTTGCTTTCTCCGTGTTCATCAACTGAACATCTCGGCGGGGACATTTCATAATTGAAAAAAAAAAAAATAATAACAATTACAATTGTTGTGACGATGTTAAGACGATTTTCAGAAACCATAAAATTCTAACCTCAAAAGTAAAACAAAGTTTTCTTCGACATAAATGATTATTTATGAAACTTTTGACCTCTGCATTCAGTAATCGTTCCACCGTTTACATTTAATATGAAATCACATTTTATCACAATAGAAATCTCTCTTATTTTTAGCAGACTTTTTTAAGTAATGATAAATGTTGTTGGCGAAACCCCACAAAATATTGCGCAGATACATATTTATATGTAAGAGAGATGTTGAAATCTTACAATATGAGACAGTATCTTCTACTTCATGTAAAAATAATAAATCTTACTTTCAATTCATATATACAAATGAAGATAACGATCATTTACTTTTCGCATTGCATTATAAGGTCATTCTTGGACAAAGTTTTCTCTCTGACATTTCCAAGATGAATTAAATCTTGATTTCTTATCGTGAATTATCTCCATGAATATAACATTTATCTCGCACACATATTGTTCATTCCGAAAATAACACAAGTTTTTGTATAATAATCGCAGGCAAAAAAAATCACTGCACCAAAACAAATAATTAGGTACTTAACTATTTGTGCTTTCCTGAAACGAAGGTTTCTTCTTTTATGAACCTGTAAGCACATTTACGAATTTTTCCATATAAATGTCATAGAGTTATTCCAACTTCATAAATCGTTTTGTCTCTTGATTTGTCCCGACAACAAAAAGTTGGATTAATAAATATTTTTGATAGTCTTTAGCATTGTGTCAACGATTTTAAATTTTCCGCCAGTACGAGTAAGTGTGATGTATGTAAAAAGAAAATAATGAAATCCAAATTTTACAAGATTTTAGTCTCAGAACTGTTGATGAAACGTATACTGATTATTTCGAAGTATGCTTCCTTTCCATTATTCGTTCACAGTGTATAAAGAACAATTTACATTGAGGTATTTCGCAACGGATAGCGAGTATTTTAATAAAAAATAACTTGTCCCATTCCGCCCCGGTTCCCCCTAACAAATGTATACAAAACAAAATGTGAATTTGCTTTGCAATTTGACTGTATTATTTCGAAATTGATTAAAAAATTAACTTATCCCTGTACATGCATGTATTAAGACATTTATCAATTATACTAATACGTACTTATATTTTTGATGTAAAAATGAGATTCATTATTCTCTTCAAATTACCTCGAACTGTTGTGAGATACCCCCATTATCACTTATCCTCCTGGACCCTACACTGTACATGAGATGCTAAGAGATGAAAGCACTAAGAAAACATTCGCATGAAAATTGAGTAGCAGTGAACAATTGTTAACAATTTTCAAACTTTTTCATGCATCTGTTTTCCTTGCGCATATCTTCCTTTCTCTTTTTCCGCTCGTCGGGTAATGTCCGATTCAAATTGCGTAATCTTATGTACGTCCTGGTACGTACTAGGCAAAGCAAAACTTTTATATCGATTTTTTCTTCGAGTTTGGCACTGGTTCGTGATGCTATAGTCTAGAAAATAAGAGATTCCTTTGAAAATGTAGGTCCGTGGTATTCCTGAAATTCTGCATCCATAACTTCAGCTGCTTTCAGTAACTTGGGGGAAGGATGTTCTCATGGAAATCCGTCAGTTTATTAAATTTTTCATCTGTCAATTTATTGAAATTCTCAAAAATGTAGTCGCCGTTTCGGATAGAAAATCTCGAATTCTTTCTTTTGATTCTAAAATCACAGTTAGCAATTCGAAAACCCCCTAATACCAGGTTTGAAGAAATTCTTGGTGATTTTAAATGCTTGGAGAACCCGAAACTTTCGAGCAGCTCGAAACTTTCGTGTACTCGAATGTCTTCGAAAACTCGAAACTTTCGAGTACTCGAATGTCTTTGAGAACTCGAAACTGTCGAGTAGCTCGAAAATTTCGAGAACTCGAAATTTCGAGCAAGCTCGAGCTCGACTCGAAAAAATTCGGCTCGGCTCGACTCGAAGTTTCAATTTTTGGCACTCCCTTAGATGCATTATTTTCTGACAGTCGTGAGAAGTGTAAATAATTTTCAATTTCGATATCAAAATGATAAATAAATTTTAAAACATTAATTCTAATTATACCACCAGAAAACATGCATTATTTTCAGAAAATCAGTTTAAACTAACTCAAGGTGTATTCTAATGATTTCAAGATAATTAATAAACATAAATAAAAACCCTGGCGGACCGGCCGGACGCAATCATTACGCGCGTAATGCTAAAGTAATGCTAAAGTAATATGGCATTATGATTATTAAAAGAAGCAAAATAAATATGTAAACTGTTGCAATTATAATGACACGTTGAAATTAAATGGTCATGCCGTAATTGCAACAAGTTGCTTTTTGCATGTTGGCAACCCGCTTGAAGCCGCCGTTAGCAGACATTTTTTAATGCTGAAAAAGTAACTTGTTGCAATTACCGTATGACCATTTAACGTAAATTTCAACATATTATTATAATTGCAACATTTCACATATTTATTTTGTTTCTTTTAATAATTATAATGCCATATATTACTTTAGCATTACTTTAGCATTACGCTGTAGCGCAATGATTGCGTTCGGCTGGTCTGCCAGAGAATTCAGTGTTATCGTGAGAATTTAGCAAATTAGAACAGTTTGAAGAGCTCAGGAAATTTCAAAAGAATTCACAGAATACATAGAATTCATAAGAATTCAGAGAATCCATAGAATTCATAAGAATTCAGAGAATCCATAGGATTCATGAGAATTCAGAGAATCCATAGAATTCATAAGAATTCAGAAAATCCACAGAATTTATAAGAATTCAGAGAATCCATGGAATTTAGAAAAATTCAGAGAATTCAGTAAAATTTAGAGAATTCAGTAAAATTCAGAGAATTCAAAAGAATTCCGAGCATTCAGAAAAATTCAGAGAGTTCAGAAGAATTTTGAGAATTAGGGAAAATTCAGAGAATTGAGAAGAATTCAGAGAACACAAAAGACTAGGAGACATTCAAAATAATTAATTTTGTATTGTAAAGATATAAAGAGAATTAGAAAAATCTTTTGAAGAATTCAAAGGAGTACAAGTGAATTCTGAGAATTCCTTTGAATGCTACAGAATTCAAAATACTCGAAGGAAGTTAAACTAATTTAACGTGTGAAGTAGCACCAATGACATTCGCAACTTCCTGCAAATTTGAAATTAAACGGCCTCAACTTTTTTGCACACACACTCTGTTCAGTGACGCATGTATATTGTCGTCCATCTAACGCGTGCTTCTGATTGGTTAATCTTCAATTGTTAATTAATTGTTAATTATTAACTTTAAAACACATTTTTTTTATTCCGTTTTTTGTTTTCAGGTGGAATAATTGAAATTAATGTTTACAAACTTTTTTGGTAGTTTTCTTTATTAGAAAAGAGAACAGACAAGGTCTCATTTTGATGACAAACACTTACCAATTCTTAAAAATAGGCAAAATGCTACCGAAGTTGAAAATTATTTACACTACTCGCCATCTTCAGAAAATAATGCATCAGTTCCGGCGGTATAAATGGAATTGATGTTTTAAAGCTCTCTTCAATAGTTTTTTTTTGATCAGGAGAGACATTGAAAAAGGTCTTACCTATTTTTTAAAATAGGCCAAATGCCACCGAATTTGAAAATCATTTACGTTCCTCATGATTTTCAGAACATTTTGACGACAAACTGATCCATTTTTTAAAAGATGTCATACATCAGCAAAGTTGGGAACTATTTAAACTTCTCCTCGCTTTCTAAGAATAATACATCACTTCCAGTCGCATGATTTAGATTTACGTTTTAAAAGTTTTTCGGTAGTTTAACGATTAAGAAATAAAACAGAAAAGGTCTTATTCAAACGAAAAACTTTTACCTATTCTTAAAAATTGTACAAATGCCACAGAAGTTGAAAATTATTTACAATTCTCCTGATTTTCAGAAAAGAATGCATTAAGTACTTTTAGTCGCACGATTGAAATTTCAGTTCTAAATATTTTTTTAATAGTTTCTCCATAAGAGAAGCCAACGGAAAAGGTTTTATTTTGACGGAAGACATTTACCTATTTTCAAGAATAGGTCATATGCCATCGAAGTTCGAAAATATTTGCAATTCTCATGAATTTCAGAAAATAGCCAAATGTCAGCAAAGTTAGAAATTATTTAAACTTCTCGCTTTCTAAAGGTAATGCATCACTTCCAGTGGCATGAATGAAGTTTATGTTTCAACAGTATTTTTGGTAGCTATTCGATTAGAAAATACAATGGAGAAGGTCTTATTTTGAAGAAAAACTCTTACCTAAGAATTTTAAATTGTAAATTTTTTATGTCTTACGGTCCACACAAAAATTAAATAAAAAATGAGCCAAAAACATCTTTCGAACTTAGAATTTATTAATGAAAAAACTCCTTTCTCCATTCTTTACGCACGTTTCGGTACAATTTCTACATTATTTTCAACTTTATTATATCAAATGTATACTAAATTTATTTCTGTACCTCGGTCTGGGGCTGCTTATTCAGATATTGCAAAATAATGTACACATTTTATTCTTCATGATTACTTCAATGTTTATTTCTTATTTTGCATTAAATTTTATTCTCAGCTACCCTGAAAAATGTATCATTTCAATAAATTTATCTTATTACCAACTTTTTGGTGTTTTGGTGGTGTTATTGTTGTTCCCACGAGCAGCTAGGGAAAGGGTTCGTCCATCCTTGTAGAGCCCCGCGTGCGAGGATAAGGCTGCATACTCTGAGAGGTCACCCGGTATCCCAGAGTCACGGTTTGAAACACCTCACCCAGGTGCCATTCAGCTTTTGGCACGGTTGTTGCGCCTCCGCTTAGGGGTTATTCCTTCGGGACCATCCCTGAAAAATTGTCCGTGACTGCTTATTAATTATTATTGATATCTTTTGAATTCTATGAATTATTTTGTATTCCCTAAATTCTTGTGAAATTCTATTTTTTTTTAATTCTGTGAATGCTTTTGAAGTTTGTGTATTATTTTGCTCTCTGTGAATTCTTCTGAATTCTCCAAATTCTTCTTTATTCTTCGAATTCTTGTTAGTTCTCTGAATTCTTCTTAATTCTCTGAATTCTTCTGTTATTTTTTGAATTCTTCTGAATTCTCTGAATTCTTCTCAATTCTTCCGAATTCTCTGAATTCTTGTCAATTGTCTGAATTACTTTAAATTCTCTTGAACCTTTTGAATTCTTTTGTATTCTCTAAATTCTTTTGAAATTCTATATCTTTTTTTTAATTCTGTGAATGCTTTTGAGGTTTGTGTATTCTTTTGCTCTCTATGAATTCTTCTGAATTCGATCAATTCTTCTTAATTATTCGAATTCTTCTTAATTCTCTGAATTCTTCCAGATTCTCTGAATTCTTCTAAATTCTTCTCAATTGCCTGAATTTGAATTTTGCATACTGAAATTTCACATGGCATAATTTAAAATTAAACCAAATTAAAGGCTTCTGAACCCGTATTGTACACTCTCGTTAAAACGTCATCACATGCATGGCACGCACACTTATTGGGGTTCTCCCACTACGTGTGCTATTTTGCTTATGATTTGCGCATCATTCTTACGCATGCGCGGACCTAATATCGTGCTACTAGAGGGGGCATCCGATAAGTCCGTAATTCCTGGAATTCTCCGCCCCTACAGCCCCGAAATGAGAAACTTATCGGACTTCTACTGTGATTAAGTATTTAAAATGCTCAGTGGTCAGAAAACTTCCATTTTATTTTTTCAATATAAAATACTATTAGCACATTTTTTATTGTAGAACCACTTTCATCTAGTGAAAATTATTTACAAAATGTTTATTTTCTTTCCTAATACAGAGTGTCCCAGTACTCGAAGTACATGTTTATATTTTTGAATTCCTTATAAAAAATGGAGTTAAAAATAAAAATAAAAAATTGTTGGAAAGTTAATAATTAATGAGTAATTAATAATTAAAGATTAACCAATCGGAAGAATGCGTTAGATGACGACAGTCCATGTGTCACTGATGAGGGTGTGTGCGCAAAAGAGTAATTTTAAATTTGCAGGAGGTTGTGAATATCATTGGTGCAATTTCACACGGCAACTGAGAGATAAGAAATATCTTTTCCTTCAGAATACACGTTGAATTATTTTAACTTCCTAATAGTATTTTTAATTCTGTAGAATTTAAACGAATTCTTAGAATTCACTTGTGGTCCTTTGAATTCTTTTGAAATTTTTTGCATATTTCTTGAAACCTTTAGAGTACGCCTTAAATTATTTTGAATTTCGTCAAGTATTTTTTATTCTCTAAATTTCAAATTCTCTGAAATCGTTTGAATTCTACGAATTCTTTTGTATTCCCCAAATTCTTTTAAATTCTATAATTTTTTTTAATTCTGTGAATGCTTTCGAAGTTTGTGTATTCTTTTGAATTTTCTGAAGTCTCTTAAAATCATTAGAATACATGTAGAATCATTTTAACTTCCATCGAGTATGCTGCATTCTGTAGAATTCAAAAGAATTCCTAGAATCCACATGTACTTCTTTGACTTTTTTTCGAAGTCTTTTTACATTCTCTCAAAACCTTTACAATACACCATTTAATATTTTGAATTTATACAATTCTTTCGTATTATCTGAATTCCCCGGAATTCTTTCGAATTCTCTGAAATATTTTGTATTCAAATAGTCTTCTAAATTCTTCTTCAGTTTTCTGAATTCTTTCGATATCTTTAGAATACGCGTTAAATTATTTTGAATTCCTTCAAGTGTTTTGAATTTTATAGAATTCTACAGGATTCCAAATATTCGAAGAAAGCTGAAGTAACTCAACGTGTATTCTAAAGATTTCAAGATAATTAAAAACATTTTTAAAACATTAAGTGATATCGTTAGAATTGGACGAATTCAGAGTAGTTTAAAGAGTTCATTAAATTTTAAGACATTTTAGAGAATTCAGAAGAATTTAGAGAACTTAGAAGAATTCAGAGGATTCCGAAGAATTCACAGATTTCAAAGGAACTAACAGAATTCAAAATAAATTTAGATAATTTAAGAAAAGTTAGATAATACAAAAGAAGTAATAGAATTAAAAATATGTTACAGAATTCAAAAGAATTCAGACAATTCAAAAATTACCAGAAAATTCAGAATAATTCAGGAGAGTTCATAGAATACAAAAGACATGCAGAAATTTAGAGCAAGTCATGGTGTTTTATAAAGGTTTCAAGAGAATTAAGAAAAAAAAACTTTAAAATTTCTGTAGAATTCGTGTGAATCCTACAGAATCCAAAATATTTAAAGAAAGTTAAACTAATTCAACGTGTATTTTAATGACTTCAAGATAATAAGAAAACATTTTAAAAATGCAGTGATATCGTGAATTCAACAAATTCAAAACAGTTTAGAGAGTTCAGAAAATTTTAAAACAATTCAGAGAATTAAAAGAATTTGGAAGAATTCAGAGAATAGCGGAAGAATTCATAGAATTAAAAAGAATTAATAATTACGAATTTACAAAATTCCGAAGAATTCACAGAGTGCAGAAGAAGTCACAAACTTCGAAAGCATTCACAGAATTTAAAAAAAAATTATGGATGAATTTAGAGAATTTAGAAAATTCAGAAAATTCAGAGAATTGAGTAGATTTCAGAGAATACAAAAGACTTGGAGAAATTCAAAATAATGTATGGTGTACTGTAAATCAAGATTGAAAATTTACAGAAACCGGAAGTGCGTATAGATTTTCAGAATAAGATAAACGAACGCATAGATGAGGAAACTTGAAAGGCGTTCAGAAACAGTATAGATATAGAGGGCGCGTTGACTATTTCACGGGATCACAAGCGACAAGGAGAGAAATAGGCTTCAAAATTATTACAGACACAAAAATAGGAAAGTTGAACGACTAATCAAGGAAAGTAACGATAAAGTCAGAACAGAAGAAGAGAAGAAATCAAAAAACGACTTTAAAGGAACCATGAAACTAGTATTTAAAGAGATGAACGGAAGTAAAAGTACAGAGTTTGTGAGCATGAGAAACAGCAAAGGTGAAATGCTATATTGTACAGACGGGATAGTAGACGCTTTAAAAGGTTCTTTCAAAGAATTATTAGGAGGTGAAGATATAGGGCAGCAGAACTGCAACATACAACGTAATGAATTAGAAAATACAATTGAGAAAGTCTGTGTCACTGAAGTTACAGATATATTTAAGAACTTAAAAAATGATAAGGCTGCGGTTTAGGACAGTATCAGCGCTGAAATGCCTAAATACGTTGGCGAATACATACCTCAAAGGTTGTGCGAATTGATAACTTTATGTATCGAGACGGGACAACTCCCAGACGATTGGAGAAACGCGATTATCGTACCCATAGACGAAAAAAACGGAGATAAAAACAACTGCAATAATTACAGAGGTATCATCTTACTGAGTACTAAGAGCGACCTCTCGCGTGATACACGCACTTATTTCTTGTCCGTCGATGATGTACTTTTTATTTACAATATTAAAGTTATATAATGCTGTGGTAGTTTTTGTTTTACGGCTTATGGTGCACCGAGTACCTCAAGGATATTAGTGACTATTTTTTGGCCTCTTTTCTGGTATTTTAGTGCCAAATCGTTATCTTGCAGATATAACCTCACTTCCAGTGTTCCTTATGCGGAAGTGCTGCAGTTCTTTTTCTCTCACTTTTTGATTGACCCATGTTGACTTCGTCTGTGGAGCTATAAAAATAGTGCAAATCCAGTTCACTTTCACGTTTCTCTTTTTTTTGTGTGAAATTTATCTTGAATTTGATGACTCCTATTCACCTGGTCAGCATAACCTCACTTTGTTTCGCCATTGTTGCCGACAGTCTCTGTTACTATGATGCTCATATAATAGCTTAAATATGCCAGACACAAGAACCTGTAAACAATGCAATACAGATATTGGAGGCGTCGAAAATTCACTGGATATTAATGTTACAAAATGTAAGGTAATGTCATATACACGCAAAGTCATTAATATCAATTTCCAATATGAAATTAATGGATGCATTCTGAAAAAAGTCTACTTCATAAAGGACTTCGGCTTGAAAATGAATAATGCGTTGCGCTTTAATATTCATATTGATTACTTACTTAGAGAAGACAATAGGGCACTAGGATTTCTAATAAGAACCTGTCGTTCGTTTAAAACCTGACTGCACTGAGTTCTCTGTACTTTGCGCTGGTTAGATTACCACTCAAATATGGATATGTTGTCTGGTATCCCTCAGCAGAATACCTAATTGAATCAATCGATAAGTGTCAGAAGAAATTTTTAAAATTTCTGCATTGGAAAGTAACGGGCAATTTCTACCTCCCGGTTCTGATTACATTGAACTCTGTGACAGATTTGAAATATGGACTTTGAAAGACCGTAGGGCTGTCCACTCCATTTTATTTCTCTTGAAATTATTAAAGGTTACGTCGACTGTCCCTATTTACTAGCTGAGATCTCATGGTTTGCTCCTCCACGAAATACCCGCTCTGAGGAGCCTTTTTATCTTAATACTAAAAAAAAGAAGCCTATACGAATAATCAATACGCCTATAAATAGAATGCGTGTTATTTTGAAGAAATTGGCGAAAATTGTACAGCTCCTCTTGATATGGTCCATATGTCTTTATCACACTTTATAACTTCAATTGAGGCTTATATCTAAATTTAGGTAACGTCAACATAAACTTTGCTATAATTCATGTAAGTTTATATCTATAAATATAATCTTTGAATATCAAACATTGTAATATAACGTCGCTGCGTATACTGTATGTTAATAACAACATAGATATATTATCCTGTAATTGGTCGTAAGGCTATTGGATCAATGAATATATGAAAATGAAAGTAAAATATACTCAAAAATGCTTATCCGTAGGGTAATGGAAATTACAGAAGAAAAGATATAGGAAGTCCGAAGTGGGTTTATGCCAGGAAGATCATGTATAGATCAAATATTGAGCTTAACCAGTTTACTGGTAATGACGCATATATGCGCAGAAGAAATCCGTGACAAAACTGGTGATGACGCATATATGCGCACTTGGAATAACTGCCACAAAACTCAATGGATTTGGATAAAAATTGGTAGTCCCTAGTTTTTTTTTCACTGACAACGTATCCGGGGTCGAAATTGAGGAATTCAAAATGGTGGATCGAATATGGCGGATACAATAAGTCAAACTGAATGCAAAAGTCACGTGATTTTAATGAAAGTCAGTACTTTTTTGTTATCACTGATGACGAATTCGGGTCAAAATTTAAAGATAAATAGCTGATAATATAGTAGAATAGTCATCAGCGACTTAAAAAACTTTTCAATACTGTCTTTCATTCAAGTCACGTGATTTTTGTATTTTTGTCCGCCTTATTGGATCCGTCATTTTGAATGCCTCAATTTTGACCCCAGATTCGTCATCAACGACCTAAATAATCCTAAAGAAATGAACTTTCATGATGAATACGGAATTATTTGCTTCTATCAGTTTTGGCACACAACGTCAATTTCAAGCCTACCAGTTAACTGGTTGAGACAGATCACAGAAAGAAGCCTAAGAATAGAAAAAAAAGTTTTCGGTGCATTTGTTGACCTAGAAAAAGCATTTGACAAGGTGAATAGAAGTAAACTTTGGGAAGTCCTTGAAGAGTACGGAGTACATGGTTGGCTCCTACAAGCAATACAAACAATATATGCAGGCAGTAAAGCGAGTGTAAGGGTACTACTCCTGACCAGATTTCAAAACCACCCTTCAACACCCCATTTTCTATGTTTCTACATTCGCGACCCTTTTTCTTCATCTTAGGTACACATAAAATGTCTAGTTTCCTTACGTGCATAGTTGCTCGTAGTTCCCTTACCTTAAGATCATTCACTCCTCTAGCATTCCAAACACCCAGTCTCCATTCGTCGCCTGAAACTCAACCATTACATTTACCGTGTGTATGCATCTCATCAATCAAAGTTTCAATCCATTCCGAGGCTATTTTATTGTTTGTATTATTAATTACTTAGATTGGGCACCCAATTACCACCTTTATGCGCGAGATTTATTTTGCGAGTCGAAATCATGTCCAAGCTAAGTAGTGATTCGTTGTATGATGGAGAGTCTAGTTGTAACGTCAGTTTCAGACCGATTGGTTAGCTTATGCTTAGAGAAGGGCTTGTTTACTGCAAATACTTGGTTTAGGCATAAAATTATCTACTTGTACACCTGGAGCAGAGGCGTTAGCCACAGTATAAATTGATTTCATTGTTGCATATGAAATACTGAGATAGCTAGTAAAAGATGCAAGGATTATGAGAGGTTCTGAATGTGGAACGGATCATTAACTTTTAGTCTCAAAAATTAACTCAGGTCAAGGATGGAGAAGAAAGTGTCGGAAGACACTAATTCACAATAAAGATATAGAGGGCTCCTGCAAAATTTTTCGGGAAATCACTGTTAGGAGTTCAACTGAAGTGTGTGGAACTGTGGTTGTAGGAAGAATGACTGGAGATGCTTGATGACGAAATCCGCGTAGCCGTTAACGAAAAGAAGCAAGCGTATCTAAGAAGGTTGAACATTACAGACCTTATCGATGATGAGAGAATCAGACAAGGAAATAATTATATGGATAAAAACAGAAAACTAAAGATTCTAGTTAGAGAAAGCAAAGGTAAAATCAAACGGAAGAAGAGAAGAAAATGGAAAACACTTCCGAAGGAAATAAGAAATTATTGTATTGGCAAGTGCGCCAGGAAAACAAGGAAGGAAGTCGTAGTACAGAGTTAGTCGGAATTAGGATAAGCAAGGGTAAAATAGTACATAATGCGGACAAAGTATAAGACGGTCATAGGGATCATTACGTGAAATTATTTGGAGGTTTAGCTATGGAGCAACACAACTGCGGCATATAAGATGATACGCCGGAAAACCCGGCTAGAAAAATTAGTGTCTCTGAGGTTAAGAATATCATTAGGAACTCAAAGAATAGTAAGGCTGCTGGTATGGGTAGCATTCACGCTGAAATGCTTGAATACGGTGGCGAATATATACCTTACAGACAGTGCGAGTTGATAAGCTTATGTATACTCAACTCTCGATTGAAGAACAGTTTCGGAAATGGCACGCACTGGCCTTGATCCTCAATCGGAGGCCTCCAAACGTAAACAGTCAGCGACGTGGGACCTATTACGCAATATAAGCGCGTGAGTTACTGTTCACTGTCCCTTTGTCGCTACGCTGCTGATGTTTCTAGCCTCGTTCAGCACCGCCTCTCGACCCCGACGGGCTACACTCTCACTGCGAAACAACGTGGGACAGCAGTTCTAAGAATTCGTAAATCGGTGGTCCCTAAATCGGAAGTTGAGTGTTTCGATATGAGGGAAGTTCCAGATGACTGGAAAAAGGCGATAATCATCTCGATATACAAAGGAAAGGGAGATACAAGCAACTGCAATAATAATTACAGAGGTATGAAGTTGCTAAGTATCGTAAACAAAATATATCCAAAAATACTTAATTATATGGTGATGAAATTAACGGAAGATAAGATCCGGGAAGTCCAATGTGGATTTAGGCCAGGAAGATCATGTGCGGATCAGATATTTAGCTTGAGACAAATCATAGAAAAAAGTTCGAGGGTAAACAAAAAAATTTTCTGTGAATTTGTTAATCTAAAAGAATTAGCGATCTGGGTCCCAGCAGTATTGCGGAATAAATGCGTTATTTAAATAAATAACACGAAAGTTCTAGAATAATCTAAAAATGTACCCCCCCTTCTCCACTTATATCGCCTCGTGCATTTTCCTTCCTTACTTTACTCATATGAACTCCCTGATCCCCGGCTAGAACCGAGTGAGTCACGCTACCCCGAAAAAGATATAGCTTAATAGTATTATAATAACAATAAATTAAAATTATTGTTTTATTTTGATATAGTAAAATATTATATATTATATTATATTACTGGATTTTTTATTAATTCTACAAAAGTTAATTTTAAAAGTAAATCTTGGTCAGAAAATAACAGGTATCACGGAAGAATTAACATTCTAGGAAACGTTACTCATACTCAAAATTCTGAAACTCTTTCGGCATTTGAATACAATTGAATTCTAATATTTTTGTACATCAAATTATAATATGTAACATATAATATAATTTGCGATGTTTTTATTTTTTCAAAACTTACATTTACCAAAGCGGATAACAAATAACACAAAAGATAATTTAAAAATATCTAATTATTTTAGGGCTATTTGACTTCTGAGTCTATAGTTTCTGAAACTAAATGTTTAGACAAAAGTAATAGAACCTACTATAAAAGTATTGATTTATCCCTGTAGCTGCGAGCTGTAAAGTGCCGTAATACATTATGCTGTGCATTTCGATACATCAAGGGTATTGAAGAAAGGAGTCCTTGTAATATATTGTTTCTCTATCCATCCATCGATAGTAAAGCCAAGTCTTCCTTCAAGACAGTCTTTCAAAATAAAAAGGATTGAGCTTTTTAGACTTTTTAGACTCTCGGTTAACAAAATTTATAAATCATGCTAATAGTGGGGTGATCGGCGTGAAAGGAAGAAGCCCCCCCCCCCCCTAGGAAGTTCAAATAAAATCAGTTGGTGTCAGGCCAATTGACGACACAGTAAAAAATAATGTTCAAAATAGTAGGGAAACCCATATCATTTTGATATGCAACAAAATTGACTATACCAATTTATATTTGTGAATTGATTTTAGGACTTTGAATGGAATTATTTAATTAATTAATTAATTAAGAAAGGGTTTCTTTTCATTCTCCTTGGCTATGATGTTTTTGTCAGCTGGTGCCGAAAATTCGATAACGAACATGGTTCGTTTTTCGCAGTCAAGAAGAACTACGTCAGGCCTCGAGTGCGCAACAGAAACAATTGTCGAGAACATGAAGTTCCAGTATATGCGGCACTTCTCATTTTCGACAATTGACTCAATTTCCCTAGCAGTGTTTAGCGGAGCGGTATTTGGGCTGATTCCGTAAGAGTGACAGAGATGGTATCAAAGCACTCTTATCGCCGCACTGTGTCTTTGGATGTACGTCGTTCCCGCATGAGTTAGACAAGCAGATAGTATGTGTCCTAGATGCTCGACGTGTGAATGAAATGATCTGCAGCTGTCATCGCCAATGTCTTGGCTCAAAATCTGGCGAGGATATGCTAAAGTGGAAATGACACCGTCTTGGCACGCTAAAATGAAACCCTCCGTGCCTGACTTCAATCCTGGTGGTATGAGGAACGCTAACGTTAGCTCAAACGAATCAACTGATCCTTCACATTTCTGTGGTAGAAGCCGTGCATTCTGTTGTCGAGGAGCTATTCGCGGAAGATATATTGCTCACCATTGATATTGAAATCAAGGCCAAGTGTTTCAGCAACCTCCCCCGCTACAACTAGATAGTACGTGTCCTAGATGCTCGGGGTGTTCATGACACGCTCTGCAGGTATCATCGTGGCAAAATGTGGCAACGATGTGCTAGAGTGGAAATGACAACGTCTTGACATGCCAAAATGAAACCCTCCGTGCACGAATTCAATCCAGGTGATTTAAGAAAAGCAAACGTTAGCTCATACGACATCGACAGATCCTCCACATTTCTGTGGAAGATGCCGCGCATCTTCTTGAGATATGATGCATTTTGTTCACCCCTGATATTGAAGTCAAGGCCGAGTGTTTCAGCAGCCTCCTCCGCTGCTTTGTACATAAACGCCAATTTGCCCATTTCTTTGTGTTTCCTTACCATTTTGTGAAGACATTCAAGATTCAGTATTCCGCGAAGCAACTAACCCTAAAGCGGAGGCGTAACAACCGTGCCGAAAGCTGAATGGCACCTGGGTGAGGTGTCTCAAACGGTGACTCTGGGATACCAGGTGACCTGTAAGTGTATGCGACCTTATTCTTGCATGCGGGCTCTAAAACGATGGACGGACCCCTTTCCTTAGCTACTCGTGGAGCTAATCAAGATGGAGTCACTGCGATGGACCGCGGAATCTCAGTACTTTTGGGTAGACGGATCGACTCAATGACGACCTTTCAGAGTGCTACGATACCAGAATGGCCCCTAATCGAGAAAGTTACATCACTCGACTGCATGCTCTGCGGTGCGAGATACACCCAGAGCTTTCGCACATTTGGGAAAAAGGGCTATGTGAGCGGAACGCCTACTCTACCGCAGCCAGAACAAGCCGGCAACAGAGAAAGAGAAGCGACACTGATACCAACCGCGGGCAAAGATGTGGTGGAACTGGGTGACGATCTTTGTGGAGACTCTACCGAAGAATCCGACCTCTGAACCATCACTTGTAGTGTGTATAATGCAGCAAGAGCTTTGGCGGATGCAAACCGTGAAGCAAAACCAACGGCTGATCATAAGACCAAAATACGAATGCAACAACTCAGCACAAAGATAGGCTCGGCAAGACCTATACATACCTGGACGTGCCACAGAGCTGCATTGAGGACTTGACATCTATAAAGGATACTCTCCGAAGCAGATATAAATTTCTCATCCGACGGATTTGGTCTTATTAACTCTCGGCGAGGAACAAAATATCTGCAACGAACATGCTTGCCGTCCCGATAGTACTCTATTCAATTGGAGTGGTTCCATGGACGAAAGACAAGCTCAGATCCCTCGTTATTGGATCACGAAACGTTATCTACATGAACAAAAGCATACACCTTAAGTTTGCTGTTCCGCGACTTTACATATCACGCCGCGCCGTCAAGGTGGTCGTGGAATACTGAATCTTGAATGTGTTCACAACAGTATTACTCTGGGTACAGCACATGTAGTCGCAAATGGACGAGACCCTCTACTTAACATGTTCAGGAAGCACAAAGTCGTGGGCCTGGATTAAAAAAGCACAACAGAAAAACTTCCGCGAGCAGCTCCTCGACAACAGGATGCACGGCATCTTCCACAGAAAGTTGAAGGATAAGTCGATGTCGTATGAGCTGACGTTTGCTTTCCCTAAATCACACGGATTGAAGCTATGCACGCAGGGTTTCATTTTCGGCGTGCCCAGACGGTGTGCTTTCCACTTTAGCATACAGTCGCCACATTTTGAGCCAAGATATTCCCGATGATAGCTGCAGGAGCACTACGAGTGCTTTATTACTATATCTGGTACTCTTACGGCATTAGCCCTAATACCATCCCGCCAAACGTTCCTTGGGAAATAGAGTCAATTGACGACATTGAGAAGTGCCGCATATACTAGAACTTCATATTCTCGACAATTGTTTCTGTTGCGCACTCGAAGCCTGACATAGTTCTCCTTGACGATGAGAAACGAAGCATGTTCGTTGTCAAGTTTTCGGTACCAGCTGACAGAAACGTCACAGCCAACGAGAATTAAAAGAAAGAGAGCTATAAAGATCTTATAGGGAGTTGCAACGGATATCCCCGGAGTATTCTGTTGAGCTAGTCGTTCTGATCATAGGTGATCTTTGAGGTGCTAAGCTTTGACTGGCTAATAGCCCAGAAAGCATCCCTGCATGTCAAAAAAATGCGAAGACACTTGCGGGAAGAATGCAGAAGGCGGTCGTCCTTAGGTCGCTCCGTATCCTGAAGGTACACGAGACTTTGGCCGGAACATCGTTTTGAGTCTATCGCACACTGTAACAACCTGCCTCACTATATATATATATTTTATTATTATTTATTATTATTATTATTTATTCCTTTCGAATAGAAATGAAGGGCCTATGACAAAGTCACCGTACGCGTCCTCGGGTTGCGGATAGAGGGTCCCTGTACCAAGGGTTTCTGCTGAATATAGTTACAATAATTAATAAGCAAAATATAAATAGTGTTAATAATTCCTTAATAATTAACTTCAAATTTAATTCTCATTTTTAATTAATATGAGCATAACGTATAAATATTCCCTATTAGTTTCCTATTGAAATTTCCCTGATAAGGATGCCTAAAAGGCCTCGAAACATGTTGGACCCTGGTAGTATAAAAAAGACGGATAAATAATAAAGAAATGAAAGAGAGGTGGTTTTGGATGCCTCTTTCTTTTTCTCCCTCTTTTTTCAATTGTCATATATATGTCTCTAATGAGCCATTTTTACGATGTTTTTGTAAACATATTTCTCCTATTTTAACTCTTTTTGTGCAATTATTTTGCATAAATTGAATTTCTTGAGTATTTGTTTTTTAAAAAACAGTTTTTTGATTAACTTAATTCTGTTTAGGCCTTCTTGTACAATTTTGTTGCTCAATTTGGGTTTTTAAAGGTTGCAGATAATTTAAAAAATGTACTTTTAAATATTAAACAGAGACATTAAGCCATAGACCCTGAGTCGTTCTCTAGCGTTCGGCTCTTATGCCGTTCTCAAAAGTTCGATTTTTGGTCAACAAAAAAGGAAAAGAAAAAAAAAATTATATGCACTGCTGCAAGTAAAACGTTCTCAAAGAATGGGCACTTTAAGATAGATTCATCTGTATTGAGGCAGTTTGGGCTTGGCGCGTGCTGAGTGTTGGAATTCAGTCAGAGTAAGTAGAGGGCTTGAAGATCAGTTATGCGCATGTCAGTTCTGTCGCAAACTTTGTAACGACAAGTCGGACGTGTATCCCTGCCCTACTGAAAAAGCCTACATAGTAAACTACATTGGAACCTATGTGAGAAACGATATGAGATCCTTCTTTGAATTCCTCACTCAAATTACGATCTGAGATAGGAATATAGGATGGGATTCTATATCGGGTCTTATTATGGGTTTTTATAGAGGTTCCTACATGGATGGGTTTGCAACTAATATTTAAGAATTGCGCAGTAGTTTTCTATGAAAGCTACGGATGCGCAGTATTTTGGGGGGTTTCTCAGATTGCCGACTATTCACCAAAAACTTCCAAAACCTATTTCATTAAAAAAAGTTATGATCCTATGTGAGATTTCATGTAGGAGCAATTCATAGGTTTCCATGACGGTATTAATATAAGATCCCAAGTGGAAACCCAAAAAAAAATTTCCCATCCTATCTAAGATTGTAATTTGAGACAGGAATTCAAAAACGGATCTCATATGGGTTCCTATGTAGTTTACTATGTAGGCTTCTTCAGTAGGGTGATAAAACGTTTTATAAAGAAAAGAGCAAAGTGTTCATTAAAGAAACATCTCTGAGTTTGCGTAGAAAATCCAGTCTTCTTTTACACATATTTCATTTGCTCCAAAAGGTTATGGGCTTAGTCACCCTAACTTAGCATTTATTGTCTGACAGTGAGTGCATTTTCAAGGAGCGCAAGACACGTCGTGAATGGTGAGAGAACCATGACGATCGGCGTGGGCGAGGATGCGGAGAAGAAACTCTGGATTAAGAACAATGCGCGCGCGATGTTTTTGATATCGTCGTCGATAGAGTACGAGTAGCTGGAATAATTAATAGTGTGTACTTCAGCAAAACCAATCTGAAACTCGATAGTGAAACACATAGGAGCACATAGCAACAGTGCAGAATGTGGCCGCACAATTGCAGGATGTGGGTGAAGCAGTGTTGGATGTAACTATCATGGCCAAAGTGAGCTTTTTCTGCTTTTAAGATAAATAGTGCGAAGAAAAGTGAGGCACCGCGTGAAAGGAAGAAAACGCGGAAACCAAAAGATCGCAAGGTCGTCGAGTGTTTCAAGTGCAAAGAGTAATTTTGGACGTGAGTGTTCGAACAAAAGGTGCCAAAAGGGAGGTCGTGATGAAAGCGAATCTCGAGAGTCACGTGATTGTGCATTTATAGCCGAGAACTCGAAGCAAACGTCGGATAAAGTCGATAAAAGAGGTGCGTGTGTTAAAAACGGACCTTGTAAAAAGGTATCGCCAAATTCTCAGAAGAATTTGGGCCTCCGAATTATCTGGAAAGAATAAGATCCAGGCGACGAATATGCTGGCCGTTCCTATACTGCTCTACACGTTTGCTGCAGTAACATGGAACGTCGATTAGTTGAAGCAACTTGACCGAAGCATGCGCAAGATGATGACAATCCATCAAAGTCATCATCCTAGATCGTTCGTACCTCGAATATACCTACCTGAAGATAAAGGGGGTAGAGGCCTGCTAAGCTTGAAGTGTATTCATCGAAGAACGGTTCTGGCTACATCCTGCTCAGTTCTAAATAGTCCAGATTCTCTTATGCGACTCGTATATCAAAATTGAGTCGTCGATGTTGCGGCGTTTCCATACCGTGCCGCAGATAGGGCCGCAGAGGAGCTTGGCCTCCCATTTGCTTCTAGCGACACTACACATGGCCTAGCATCACTAACACCTTTGGTTCTCAAGAGTCGTGTACAGGAGGCAGAACATACGCTTCTACTAAGAGAACGTGCTGACAAGCCCCTTCATGTTAAATTCTACGCCATCATACGTACAGAAGAACTTCCGATAGGTTTGTCCAACATGTTTCTCAATTCTGCTGGATTGAGATCGGAGACTCAGGGATTTCTTTTTGTCTGTCAAGACGGCGTTATAGACACCTTAGTTTACCGCGAGCGCATAATGAATATCCCCGTAGGCAATACTAACTGCCGAGCGTGCAAGCAAGAGCCAGAAACACTTGGATATGTTCCCAGTGGATGCTCAAAGTATGCACGTTACCGGTACGTAGAGGCACAATGCGGCTCTAAAAGTGATTACCATCTTAGGCACTTCTATGGTGTTGATCTATTGCCCATCTTGCAAGATCATTTACGTGATTGAATTCTCGGCACCAGCCGATGGTAATAGCATGGCAAAGGAGGAAGAAAAACGGGCGAAATATCAAGCACTTCTTTTCGAGGTGAGCAGGCTATACCAAGGCTACAAAGTCCATCTTGTAGTTCTCATAATAGGATGTCTTGGAGGTATGAAAGCTTCATTAGAATAAATGACTTGGACAGTAATGGGAAGTTATGCGATTCTGTAAAAAATGAATAATTAATGCCCCTGTACTGAATAAACCCCCTTTTTCAAATTTAAAAGATTTTTAAAAAATTTGACTAATTATTCCAGTATTTTGAGTCGCACAATATGTCTAAAGATGCTGTTGCGTACGGAGCGAGACACTTGTACAGCGCGTCGGAGACCGTACGTGACGCGACCAAGATCTTTCTTATATTAAACTATGTACTACCCCTCTGATCGTTTTGAGATTCGGATATGTTATTCTACAGTGTTTAAAGATTTTTTAGACAAAAGATGGTGATAGTTCATCAAATGCATCTCATAAAAAAAATTCACAAATTTTTTGAAAATTTTTGTTTACCCGTATTAAAAAAAAAAAAATTCGAAATTTTTCTACAACATTCTCCCATTAAGTCTCATAATATATTTTTAGCCCATCGAAATCGGTTCAGCCGTTCTTGAGAAAAACTAATTTTTTGAATTTTCATCTAACCCCCATAACTCCCATAAAAATTATTTCTCATATATAATCTTGTGGGAAAATTCAGTCTTTCATCAGTGCCAACTTACTGTAAAAATCTCAACCAGATCCGAGCGGAGGCAATACATACATGCTTATCCTGCTATGCCCTTTGTGTTGCGAGTCGAAATCATGTCCAAGTTAAGTAGCGATTCGTCATATGGTGGTCGCAATTGGTTGACGTTTTATGCCGATAAGGTCACCAGCCTTCAGCAAAATTCAGCAAAATTGTCGTGCGTTGCTGGCTGAAAATGTTAATTTTCGTTTCCTCTTCTGGATTTTGAAAATGCTGTAAGTCTGAAACTTTTAATTTTATCAAAAAATGTCAAGGAAATAAATTGTTTGAATTTTTGCGTACTATGAACAGACGCACATATAATTTTCAAATTATGAGAAAAATGGCCTCAAAAATGTTCAAAATGCGGTCACTTTTTGAATTTTCATCCAAAAAGGCTGGCTAAGGAACTTGACCTTTCGTTTACGAGACTAAAAGAGTGTACCAAAGGCCAATCCAATAGATCCATTCTTTCGAAAGTTATCGTGCTCACAGACAGACATACATACATACATACAGGCAGACACATTCGTAAAAACCTGTTTTTTAAGTTCAGGGGGTCTCAAAACGAGGACATTTGACAAAAAACGTGGGGGTCAAATTTTGCATAAATCTAATACCTTCTCTGGATGAGAATGTAAATATACGATTCTTCAAGTACCATGAGCATTAATGATGGTTATTTTATTACTCTAATCGTTAAAAATAGTATTGAGGACATGAACAAAAAATAAATATTTTGAAAACCCACACAAAACATGAAAAAAAAAATGAAATAATCAAAGTTTTGATGAGAATGTGCCCACTACTCGGTCCGATTTTTTCACTATTAATGTTATTTTTTACGAATAAAACAGAAACTACACATCCTATCAGAAACTGACCAATAACAAATTTGTAGATCTTTTTGGAGTGCACAGTTTTTGTTGAATTATCATTTGTCGTATCTTGCATAGTTTGACCATGGAATTACATTTTTGATTTTTCATTATTTTTTGTGCAATAAAAATGAGAATTTTTTATTTTTCGAGAAAATTCAAAAAGTCGTTATGATAATTCTGTAGGGCGCGCAAAAAGAAACACTTTTATCGACATGACTTTTTTCTGTGTGTTGCGTTTTTTGGCTGAAAATGTTAATTTTAGTTTCTTGTTTTGGATTTTGAAAATGCTGTAAGTCTGAGAATTTTCATTTTATCGAAAAATGTTATCAAAATAAATTGTTTAAATTTTTGCGTACTATGAACAGGTGCACATATAATTTACAAATTGTGAAAAAAGTAGCCTCAAAAATTTTCAAAATGTGTTCACTTTTTGAGTTTTTGTCTAAAATGGCTGGCTAACGAACTTGACCTTTCGTTTACGAGAATAAGAGAGTACGCCAAAGGCGAATCCAATAGCTCAATTCTTTCGAAAGTTATCGTGCTCACAGACAGACAGACATACATACATACAGACAGAAACATTCGTAAAAACCTGTTTTTTGGGTTTAGGAGGTCTCAAAACGTGGACATTTGACAAAAAACGGGAGGGTCAAATTTTACACAAATCTAATACCTTCTCTAGATGAGAATGTAATATGTATAATGGAAAAAATTCATATATTAAAAAAAGTGTTAATAATTTAAATAAAATTTTAAAAAGGAATTCGGGTAGGTGGCGGCCAACTACAGTAAATCGCTGTACCCGCCCAGTACGTAACGAATACAATAGGACCGTTATGTGACCGTCGCATCACTCTGAGTGCTGTTTAGATGCCGAAATCAGCACAAACAGTCACTGAGGCGGAACTGGCGGCCCAGTGCCATCTAATCGGCAGGGTATATGCGACATTTAAGAAAATTATTTTTAATCCTTTTCCGTTGGCCTACCTGCAGTCCTAGCCGCTGAGCTACCTAGCAGGATGTGAATTAGCATTTCTTCAGAAATAGTCAAACTTGTCAGGAATGGTCAGGATTTTGAGAAATCGTCAGAACTTCTGACCATTTGTGACGATTCCGGACTTTTTTTTAGTAGGCAGAAATCGACTGATACAGATGGTCCAGAGACAGTGTGGTAACTTATCCGGATACCGCCATTGTAAGCAGTGGTGCCGCCATTTTAAGTAGTCGCTATCTATAGTGTCATGATCCAATATATATACAAAAGATCATGTTTTAAGAAACTTCTGTTACAAAGTTCTAAACTCAACAAATAATCTTGAAAATACGTCATAGTAAATAGCAGTTAACCTAAATGGTTTAAAAAATCAAGAAAAGAGTGTTTGCAACTAGATTTTCAAATATCTAATTATGAGGCTCCTCTGACGCAGTTATCGCAGGTATAATGTGGAATAAAGCTGAGGTGCGTATTTCTTTACATTGTTGCCAGATTCCGGGTCTGGTAAGGTCGGAGCTACATGCCCAAACAACTCGTTGTTTATACAGTATCCGTATATCGATGGTCGCGACGCCTGTTTGGGAAATAAGAAAAAATCTCCCTCAGCCCGGATGTGAACCGGGAACGCCACTATCCATGAGTGGAGCGTTAACCAATTACGCCACTGACGCTGCAGCAGATATTCTCTTGTTTTTTATTGCTACATTTTCGCAGGGAAGTAATATACGTTCTTCTCGACTGCGACAAATGTACCATTTTTTGATCCACTTAGGCTTTTTCTAATTAAAATTTGGAAGATGTTATTGCCATTTAAAGATGTTAACGTCCCTGTCTACAAGTTTTAATTAATATAAATTTTGATGTTAAAACGAATACTTCGGACAAATGAAATATGCGAAACAAAAAAAAATCTGCCTCAGCCCGGATTTGAACCGGGAAGACCACTATCCATGAGTGGAGCGTAAACAAATTACGCCACCGAGGCTACCGCAGATATTTTCTTGTTTTCCATTGTTACCTCTTTGCGGAGAAGTACTATACGTATTTCGCAACTGCAACAAATTTACCATTTTTAATCAACGTAGGTTTAATCTAATTAATATTCGGAAGATGTTATTACATTTAAAGATGTTAACGCCCGAGTTTTAAAATTTTTAATTAATATAAATTTTGATGTTAAAAAGATTACTTCGGACAAATAAAATTCAGGAAATAAGGAAAATTGTGCATCAGCCCGGATGTGAACCGGGAACGCCACTATCCATGAGTGGAGCGTTAACCAATCACGCCACCGAGGCTGCCGCAGACATTTTCTTGTTTTCCATTGTTACCTCTTTGCAGGGAAGTACTATACGTATTTCGCAACTGCAACAAATTTACCATTTTTAATCAACGTAGGTTTAATCTAATTAATATTCAGAAGATGTTATTGCCATTTAAAGATGTTAACGTCCTAGCTTTAAAATTTTTAATCAATATAAATTTTGATGTTAAAACGATTCCTTCGGCAAAATAAAATTTAAGAAATAAGAAAAAATCTGCCTCAGCCCGGATGTGAAACTGGAACGCCACTATCCATGAGTGGAGCGTTAACCAATTACGCCACCGAGGCTGCCGCAGATATTTTCTTCTTTTCCATTGTTACCTCTTTGCAGGGAAGTACTATGCGTATTTCTCTACTGCGAAAAATGTACCATTTTTCATCAACGTAGGTTTGATCCAATTAATATTTGGTAGATGTTGTTACCATTTAACGATGTTAGTGTCCGAGTTTTTAAATTTTCAATTGATATACATTTTGAAGTTGAAACAATTACTTCGCACAAATGAAATTTGAGAAACAAGAAAAAATCTGTCTTAGCCGAGATTCAAACAGGGAACGCTACTATCCATGAGTGGAGCGTTAACCAATTACGCCACCCAGGCTGCAGCAGCTATTATCTTGTTTTCCATAGCTACCTTTTTGCAGGAAAGTACTATACGTACTTCTCGACTGCGACAAATGTACCATTTTTCTTCAAAGTAGGTATAATCTAGTTAATATTTGGAAGATGTTGTTACCATTTAAAGATGTAAACGTCTGAGTTTTCAAATTTTTGATTAATATAAATTTTGATGTTCAAACGATTACTTCCGACAAATAAAATTTGAGAAAGAAGAAAAATCTGTGTCAGCCTGGATTTGAACCGGCAACGCCACTATCCGTGAGTGGAGCGTCAACAATTACGCCACCGCGGCTAAAGCAGATATTATCTTGTTTTCCATAGCTACCTTTTTGCAGGGAAGTACTATACGTACATCTCGACTACGAAAAATGTACCATTTTTGATCAACGTAGGTTTAATCTAATTAATATTTGTAAGCCGTTATTACCATTTAAATAGGTTAACGTCCGTGTTTTTAAATTTTTCATTGATATAAATTTTGATGTTAAAACGATTACTTCGCACAAATGAAATTTGAGAAACAAGAAAAATCTGTGTCAGTCTGGATTCGAACCGGGAACGCCACTATCCATGTGTGGAGCGTTAACCAATTACGCCACCGAGGCTGCAGTAGATATTTTCTTGATTTCCATTGCTACCTCTTTACAGGGAAGTACTATACGTATGTCTCAACTGCGACAAATGTACCCTTTTTGATCAACTTCGGTGTTACCTAGTTAATATTGGGAAGATGTTATTACCATTTGAAGATGTTGACGTCCGCGTTTTCAAATTTTTAATTAATATAAATTTTGAGGTTAGAACGTTTACTTCGGAAAAATAAAATTTGAGAAAGAAGAAAAAATCTGCCTCATTCCGGATTGGAACCGGGAACGTCACTATCCATGAGTGGAGCGCTAACCAATTACGCCACCCAGGCTGCAGCAAATATTTTCTTGTTTTACATTGCTACCATCCTGCAGGAAAGTACTAAACGTATTTCTCAACTGCGACAAATTTACCGTTTTTGATCAACATAGGTTTAATCTAATTAATATTTGGAAGAATTTATTACCATTTAAAGATGTTGACGTCCGATTTTCCAAGTTTTCAATTAATATAAATTTTGATGTTAAAACGATTAGTTCGGACAGAAAGATTTGAAGAAATAAGAAAAAATCTGCCTCAGCCTGATTCCAACTGGGAACGCCACTATCCATGAGTGGAGCGTTAACCAATTACGCCACCTAGGCTGCAGCAGATATTTTTTTGTTTTCATTGCTACCTTTTTGCAGGGAAGTACAATACGTATTACTCAACTGCGACAAATGTACCATTTTTGACCAACGCAGGTTCAATCTAATTAATATTTGGATGATGTTATGACCATTCAAAGATGTTTACGTCCGAGTCTTTAAGTTTTTATTTAATATAAATTGTGATGTTCAAACGATTACTTCGCACAAATAAAATTTGAAAAACAAGAAAAAATCCGTCTCAGCCCGGATTTGAACCGGGAAAGCCACTATCCGTTTGTGGAGCGTTAACCAACTACGCCACAGAGGCTGCAGCAGATATTATCTTGTTTTCTATTTCCACCTTTTTGCAGGAAAGTACTATACGTACTTCTCAACTGCGACAAATGTACCATTTTTGATCAACGTAGGTTTAATCTAATTAATATTTGGAAGATGTTATTACCACTGGTAAAGGCAAACTTCAAACTGCCATAAATATCGTCGAGAAGTACACAGGAGAGATTGGGATGGACTTTGGATTGAATAAATATGCCGAAATTCATCTGAAGAAAGGTAAGATTGTTAGCTTTTAAAAATCGTTAGGACCATCAAAAAGTTTGCGAAAAAATCTATCAAGAACATTTGTAGTTAAATTTTGTTTAAAGCAATACGAAAAAAGTTACAAACTGTTTGAAAGTAAGGCCTTTCTTGAAAAAACAAAAAATTGTACCCCCTCCACTTTGATAAATAGCCATCAAAATCAATTAATTTTTAGTGTGAGGAGTACTATCTAATGGGACTACAATTGTGCCAATTTTTAGCCCGATCGGACAACTTTCATTTTCAAGGTGAGTACACTTGAGAAATCAAGCCCCCTTTGTATACGGTGACCGCATTTTATGTCAATAAGTTATCAGCGGTAGGTGCAGAGAGTAGCATGCATACGCAGGAAACCTAGAAAACGTACTATCAGGGTGTCCCGCCCATGCCGGAACAGCGTATATCTGCAGACATAATGCGGCCCTAAGGAGTGCTTTATTACCACCTGTGTTGCTCTCACGGTGCTGGCCGCGACCCTGCACTGCCAAAGGCTTCAAGGGAGTTGGGGTCAGTTGTCCCAAATGATAAGTGCCAAATTTTCTGAAATTATTATTTTCGGACAGCAGTCTCCGTTGCACACTCGGGGCCTGACATTGTTCTCCAAGACTTCGAAAAACGAACCATATTCGTTATCAAATTCTCGTCTCCGGCCGACTTTATTATCACTGTCAAGAAGAAGGAAGAGGAGGAGAGGTATAAAGACCCTAAAAGGGAGTTGCAACGACTGTAGCCCAAACATTCGGTTGAAGTAATAGTTCTTGTGATCGCTGCTCTTGGAGGTACGAAACCATCACTGGTTAGTAACCTTTAAGCCAGTCCCGCGTGCCAAAAGTATGCCGAGACACTTGCGAGATGTTTGCAGAAAGACGTCATCCTTATTTCGCTTCGTGTCGTCAAGACACACGAGCGTTTCGCCGGCCTATCGTCGTAATTTTATCATATCACCCATCTCACGGTCGTGAGACGTGGCCATAAGTGTGATTTATCGCGGTTTTACTGGAAGTTGATGTCATTTTTTGATAGCAGTTGCTCCCAGTGGGACCCTGCGGTGGTTGTTAAACCTTTTTCTAAAATTATATATCGAAAAACTATGCGGTGTTCAGTGCATAACTTATGTCTTTCAAAATGCGAGCGCTCAGTTTAAAAATATGTACTTACATCAAGAAATCATATATAATGAAACATATTCATTTTTATTATTTTTGTATGTTTATTCATCTCAATTTCTCATCGCTGAAGTTTCTTAACAAATTGAGTCTTGAATTTCCGTAATTAATTTTGAAAGATGAATTTTTCGACGAAAAAAAGTAAAAAATAATGCTACATCTTCAAAACTGAAATATTTTCAGTTGTAAGAATGTTCATGCTACAATCACCATTTCCCAGAAAAATGGGAAGATTCGAGTCTTTTATGCCTTCCATTCATTTTTAAGTTCTGGTAGTTGCGATGCTAATTTTATGTGGCCACAAAAGTCATCAGAAATTCTATTAATTTCTTAAGTAGAAATTTAGTAGAAGAAGTTCATCATTTTGGCCTGCAGAATATGTTTCTAAATATTCCAAACCACCTAAGTAATTTAGAATAAGTAACTAAGGAATCTTCACTTGAACTTTCAGCATTTTAAATTAATCTTTTTGGACAAAGATTTATTTCTTCTATTGAAATTTTTAATCCTATTATGCCATTTTTGTAAATTAATCCTTTCGCTTTATATAGGGGACAGGCACGCAGGTTGAGACAGGCTAATTGTTCCTTTTTTGCCACTGGCGGCACTGATGTCTCTGCTGTCACGTCGATGTAACATCAGTGGTAAACTTCTCATAACAGAGGGATGTACTCATTCCCATTCCTTGTTTTTCAACCAGAGCATCCAAAATATGTTCGTGAAAAAATTCAATTCGAGAATTTTCCAATCGTGAATGAAGTGTATTTTTGGAATCCGTAAAAAAGGTAAATATGACATTCGTACCACAGTTTTTGCTTTATTTTAACATTCAGAAGGAATTTCGAACGTATCTTGCATAGTGAACAAATATTACATCATTGCAGAATAGCGGCGATGCTTGCAGGTTGAGACACTATGTTTCGTAATATTTTTTGAAGGGAAAACGTCAGATATGTTATTTTAATGTTTTTTATGTTCGGAATTGCATTTGAACTTTAATATTGAGTGTTCTATTCAATTTGATTCACTTTTTTTCAAAATGACCAATATTTAGACAGTTAAAATGGCATGCCGAAGACCAAGGAAGACTATTCATGGCAATTCATGGCTAAGGCCTTTATGAATAATAAATAAAGACTAATATTTTGAGTTTCGTCGTTTTAATTTATTTTGTTTCATTATTTGCCCAATTTCTATGATTGCCTCAACCTGCATGTCAAAAAATGTTTTAGCCAAAAAACATATGCTCGAAAAATTTGGCATAACTTTTTCATTTCTGAAACGATGCGACTACTTTCTGTAGAAAAAATGTAGCCCAAGACAGTACGTTTTCAATGGTATATAGCTTTTCTCTGATATTTTTTAGTAAATGAATTTGACCAAAGAATCAAAACATGTCTCAACCTGCATGTCTTTTTCCTATTATCTTTTTTGATTGAATTTCATTTCAACTCACTTCATTCTTTTTGTATGGTTAAAACCAGAAACGTTGTTGAAAAAAATTTAAATTCACGATTTTTCAAGAAGAAGCAGAAAGTTATTATGATAAAATTTTCTGGGTATAAATTACCCTTGTTATTAAAATCATCTGGAAAAAGACTAGGCATGATATGTTCATGTATTTCTGGGCGCTGAGCAAGAATCTGACACCAGCTTTCCTCGAGCGCCTTAGAATTTTCCCCTAGACGCGGAAAATTCCCTATAAAATCTGCTTTGTCGGGTATGAAATAACCCTTGCTATTGAAATCGGTGTTGGAAAAAATGACATATACGAAAAAATGTCAAGATAAAAGTTGGCACGTCTAAAAAAGTTATATGAAAAATGTCCTTTGTTCTTTTGCCATATCTTTCATCGCGTACGAGAAAAAATCTAAAAAGTACGTCTTTAGGAAAAAAAACGCTCCCACCCTCAAAACTGGTTTAACCCTCATGATGCTAAAAAGATGCTTTGCTTCTATTAGCAGAAATTGAAAAAAATATGCGAAAATAAAAAGGTGGGGTTTTACAGAAAATTTATTATATTTTTTCTTCAAATTTCGAAAACATGGAAAAAATATTTTCTGGAAACCCCCACCGTTCTTAGCCTTCCAAATATTTTTGAAAAACTTCTGGTAGTAGACGAAAGGCATCTTATTATCATCATATTGGCTAAACCATTTCTAAGCCCCCCCCCCTCTCCTGGGAACTTTAGTTCCCAAAAACGCGTTCGAAAATCCATAAATGTGCAAAAAATACAAATATTGTCAATTTCTTTGAAACATATGCAGGATAATTGTTTCTTTTATTTGTAACAACATTGAACTCTATAAATATTGTTGCATTTATTTATTACGACGTCATAAAGCACTGTGTGTGCATGCACAAAAAACTCGGTTTTCAAAGGGTTAAACTGAAGGTCCAGTTCGTTAGTCAGCCATTTTGGATAGAAATTCAAAAAGTTATACCATATTCAAAATTTTTTAGACCACTTTTTTTCAAGATTTGAAAATTCTGCGTACGGCTATTCGTAGTACTCAAAAAGACGAACAATTTAACTTCATTAATTTTTTCGATGAAAAGCAAATTACCAGAGTTATGCATTTACAAAATTCAAAATTTTAAAAATTCCTCCAGAATAAATTCAAAACAATGAAAATTAAGACAATCATTTCCCAAATTCATGCCTTCAGAATACGAAAATTTTAGTGCTAGGCATTTAGTGCTTAGCAATTAATTGAAAGGCTTAAAATTCTGCAATTTTGAACATTGACGTCATATATAGCAATCTTGTTGTGTATTCTTTTTTTTAATTTTCAATTTCTAATGTATAATATCTTAAATTCGTCCGATGTTTAGTTGAAGATTTAAAAAAAATCATTCATTAAAAATTCCAAAATTTCAAGATTAAATAATAATTCTAAATAACGTGTTAAAAATTGAACAGTTAAAAATTGTATTATTTAAAATAAAAAAATAGATAAAAATTAAATTATGTGAAATTGATATCTCGATAATTGAATAATTTCTTTAATTTTGAATTGAACTTTCGAGTACTGAATTTCCATTTTGAACGCTAAAATTTCAATTATTCCCTCTCATAAGTTTTAATTTTGTAATTAAAATTGTAATGGTAGAATTTTTCATAGTATAATTACAACTTGAAAATTTTTAATGTATAAACCATTTAAATTTACTTAAAATAACTGAAATTTTAAAGGGTATTACAATTCTAGGTGACTAAAATTGTTTTGAGTCTTTTAATTTGCAACGTTACGTAGCAGACATTTTTTCATTTTTAAGGTTTCCGATTTAGAATTACTTTTTATTTTGAAATTTTTTTTTAGAATAATTCAATTTTAATAGTTTATTATTTAAAATGTTTCCATTTTAACCATTTTGAATATATTTGTAGATCTTAGAAAAATTTGTCTGATGAATTTTGATGTTAAATTATAATTTTTCGATATGATAACAATTTAAAATTCTAGAGTTTCAATAACTTGGACTTTAAAACATTCAATTTAGTTTTCAAATTTAAATTGTCTTTGAATCCTTTTTCTTGCAACATTGAATATTTCAACGTCATTTTTTGAAATAAAAAAGTTTTTGCACTTTGTTATCTTATAACGCTATAAGGAACAGAGTCTAGAAATAAATTAGGTCCAGGAAAATCTGGACGCCTAAATGAAGGGCGAGGTATAAAAGTTCAATTTCCGAAGCAATCTGCTTAACAGAATAACATCGTAAGATAGAAAAACCATTTATCTGACCCTGACTCTGTTCTCGGATTTTGTCCCACTTTGTGGCTTAGAAATTAGAAAAGAAGTAAATTTTTGAATTAGCCAAATCTCTTCTCGAATCTCGTAACTACATAAAAATTAAAAAAAAAAATACAATTTCAACCTTGAAATTTTCTAATGGGGCCTGCGATACTATTTATAGCTTTGTCGGAAGGGGCGCGCAAAATTCGCAAATCGCCACGGGCGCAACAACCGCAGGTTACGGCTTTGAACATCACTGCAGCGGACGACGAGGATTACCGAGGGGCACACAAGCAGGCCCGATTATCGGCCGTAACGTGCCTGGTTCGCACGTGGTACCGAGACTCTCGTGTTATGAAAAGAAACTCGTGTTCGTTGTCGGGAAAAAGTTGTTTACTTGTTTTTATGTTGTGCAAGTTATGAACTGTGAATTGTCAAATGATGAATTGTGCAATGATGGATTGTGCAGTGTTTTTTGTGCTGCCAGAGTGCTGCATGAAGAAAGTTGCGATTTTCCAGAAGCCAAAAAGCTTATAACGGCGAACGAGTCAACGGACTAACCTCCAAAAGGTGTGTGTTGTTAAAAAATTTATTAAATGTAACAGACCGGCCCCTATATTCCCTATTGTGCCCTATATACAGTTCTGGTCCTTAAAGTACCCTATTTTCAAGATTCGGTCCCTATAGTACCCTATTTTCAGCCCATAATAAGACTTTAAAAAAACAATTATAAAAAGATCACTATTCAATTCAAGTCTGTACCTATTTCTGAATTGTGTTGAATTCTTTTAAAATATATCAGGCTATTTTTAAAGATATCGAGAAATTTTTAATCGATTTCAATAATTTGAATAGATTTGAAAGTTTTTAGGGTATTTTTAAAACTTCTAAGGCACATCAGGAGCCTTTGATTTGAAATATTTTAGGGAATTTCAAAAGATTCCAAGGAATTATTAAATAATTTCATTAATTTAAAGTGATTTTAAAGCGTTCAAAATATATTAGGATAATGAATTTTTTAGAATTTCGGATGATATGAAACGATTTTACAGGACCCATACGACCTTATAAGGGAGTTGCGACGGTTATACTCGGAATATTCTGTTAAGCTAATCGTCCTGATCATCGGCGCTCTTGGGAGTGCCATGGTTTCACTGGTTAATAGCCTGAAAAGCATCCCTGCATGTCAAGAAAATCCTAAGACACTTGCGGGGAAAATGCAAAAGGCGGTACACGAGGCTTTTGCTGGATCATCGTATTGAATTCGTCGCAGACTGGCCACCCATCTCACGGTCGTGAGACGTGGTTACTGCTGAAATTTTATCGCGATTTCACTTGGAGCGGGTGCAATTTTTAAGATTAGCACCTGCTCCCGGCGAAATCCTGCGGTTGGCCTTAATGCAAACTTTTAACTGTATTAAATTAGCAGGAATCAATAATTACAAATATTTTAAAAAAAGTTGACTATGATGTTAACCAAAGATGGCTAACTACTAATATATTTCCCATTCGTAAATTGGTTTTGATACTTTTCTTTCTATTCAGAAAATGTTGCATTTCAAATATAAATTATTGTATGAACCATGCGACTGTCATCAAACTTGAAATGTAGGCATTCAAAATGCCCTCGGTGGATGTGTACCGGTACTTTGTACCCATGTGGCCTAAAAACTTAGTTACTAGAAAATGCATGTAAGCTTGGAGGGCCTGGTCACAAGTGGGTGAAAATCCATGTTCGGTAATTTTTATTTTAGAGTGATTACTTCTTTTCACCTATTCTTCTCATGATTTAATAAAGCTAAGTAATAAATCGAAAGTGCTTTCTTAGTGAATTTTTTGTTTTTGGAGACGCTCCACATCATTGGCAAGGTGTTTTCTCGGAGGTGGTAGCTTCTTTCAGGATGATCCTTTCTTGCTTCCACAGATTTAAGTAATAGCTCGAAAGAACTTTATTGTTCTAACTGTGAAAAAGGCGCGATACAAATGATGAGTATGTATGCGTTAAAGTCAAGGGAGCTTTAACAAAAGACAATTTAAGAGCACCAAATTATAGTTCTCAAAGATTCATTCTTATATTTTAAAAGGGCTGTGCACAAATTTGGGGGAAGTACAAAGCCAAAGCGCGTAGCGCAAAGTAAATACGTTATCAATCATCGCGGGATTCGACAGATGCGCTCAAACTTGCGAGCCATGCGCGCAGCGCGCGACGAGAATTGTGCCCTTGCAGCGGGTAGATTTTTTGAAATTAAGAATGAAAAAAGTTGTGCAACTCTGTTTAAGTTGAACTCCACATTTTTGTGCTGCTTCGATCCTTTGACAAGGAGTTTTCCCGGAGATGATTGCTTTTTTCAAAACGCTCTTTTCACGATTCTGATAATACCTTGACGCGTTTTTTTAGTTTTCTCGTCAAAATGAAATGTGTCGAAATTATACAGTTTGTTTTCTGTCTCCTCTAAAATACGCCTTTTGGCACATGCCCTTTTGCGCGACGACCTTTCACATAGAAATTAAGTCCATGTTTTTGGCTAGGTCCGAATATTTAGTAAAAGATTGTACTATCTTTTCTAAAAATATCTTCAACTCATGAAAAAGCAGCGGATGGCAGCGGCAAGATCTTTTTATAAAATAGAGATATATTAGGATGGTTTATTTCATAAGGAAACAAAAAATGATTTGCGAATCGGAGCACGCACATTTGCCTAAGTAGCCTTTCAGTCAACAATTTGTTCCAAGAGAAAAAAGCTAAAATCGGATATGATTTCGAAGTTTCCTATTGAAGGTTGTTCTTTTTTATTGATTTTTTTTTCTCAATGTCTTTACAATGCCTTTATTAAATTTTTATACGCATAGAATTATCCCCCCTTCCATTACCAGCATTCTTCATAATTTAATGTAATTTTTCAAACTCTTTTTTAAGACTGTTGGAACGGCGACCAAAAAATGGCGAAATCTGTGGAGCACTCAAATTTCGTCACGAAGATTCGATAAATCGGGGTTTAAGGTTTCAAAAAAGTACTTGGAAAATATTCTGCACCCCGGGAGGGGTTTCGCGTTTGCAGGTCATTGGTTAAGTTTCTGCTTTTTGAAAAAATAAAATAACTGCTAAACAGTGAGAGTGAAAAAGTGTAATAATGACGTGAAGTAGGACGGAAGCCGAATGACTAGAATGACAGCTGATCGCTCAATATCTCGATCGTACTGCGAAACTGGACTGACGGTAACAGCTGCATCTCCATGCTGCTGCCACCTATCTTGGCGGAAATTTTTAATTTAAATCAAAAATGCAATTTGTGATTTACTATTTTTTTGTTTATTGACAAGTCGAAATGATTGACGAAGACAATAATATCACTGTCATTGGAATAAATAATTCCTTTATTCTTGGAATAATAATAATCGTGGTCTCAGAAGAGGAAAATTGCAGAAGTGATAAAAGGATTCCGCTCTGTACTCGCTCTTGTTGATTATTTATTAAACCTATTTATTTTGATACTTCAAGAGTTGATAATAATTTTGGCATTTTCGTTAAAATTATTTATCAAATTATTTACAAATCTGGTCTTGAAGTAAATTATAATAATTGCATAACTCATTATTATATAATATGAAACTATAGACTTGTCGTTGTACATATTTGTTGTGTTGTAACTTTCAAGAAAAATATGGAAATGGCGCATTACGTAGAATCGTATAAATAAGGCAAGTATTGAAAAGACCCATATTCTCTTTTTATAGAACAATAATATAATTTGCATTTCCAGAATTTAGAACGCTTTCAGAAAGGCACGTCCAATGTACTTCTAAACAATTTTTTTTTTTTCGTCAAAAGAAAAATACAAAATTTTTCTATTAGTAGAGAGAGAATTACGATTTGAATATGTTAAAGGAGAAACGTTAATTACTTTTTGAAAATATCAAAATCTGCAAACTTATGGAGACATTTTAAAATCGTCGAGCCTTATTCGGAAAAATTAGAGAGATTCAGTGTAAAAATTAATCAAAATTGAAATCATTCTATGCAGCAGAATTAGAAATTACTATCGGCGAGAAAATTCGAGTCCTCTGGCTTTGACGTTAAAAAAGTAAGTGAAAAAAAATGGTAGCTCAATGAAGGCCTTCTGGATCCCTGGGTCGAGGCCCCTCCCGGACCGATTTACAGCTTTGAAATCGGGACAGGAATGACCTGCGGTCCGCATAGCGACCAAGAAACAGCCCTCCGTTTGATATGGTGGTCTGCAAGCGGATATTTGAACATCGAGTGTCTCACTCAATGTGACCACGCCCCTAAGCCATGGGCGTAGAGTGATTGTGCTCGTGCCATATAGCACCTAGGGGTTATGAAGGTGTCTTAATGGTCTCTCGGGGATACCGGACGACCTCCCCGAGTACTCATTCTTACCCCTGCATACGGGGCTCTGCAGGAGCGGACCTTCTATTCCCCTAGCTTCTCGTGGGATCAACATGAATCACGCAAAACCAAACCAACAATCGAAGCAAGGAGGAAGGGAGTTGGTGGAGGGGGGAGAGGGTTTGAGCCTTAAAGAGTCTAAGAAAACCCTTTCCTCCCCATCTGTCTATCCGGCAAACCAAATTCAGGTGGCGGCTGTGCCCCCAGTTTCCTCGGGAGCTGAGGGATCGACGGCCCCTCTGAACGAGGCTATGGTAACGGGAGAGGCAAATCTGTCCCCCAACCAAAAGAAACGGCTCAACGTTTCCCTGAAAAGGAGACTGAAGAGGCCCAGAAGAGAGGAAGGGGCTCAGAGGACACCCCACCGGGGGTGGCTAAGACTCTGAGGAGGCACAAGGCGGCCCAGCAGCCGACGAATAGAGAGTCGTCGGGAGCTGGACTGACGGCCGCTCAGAGGACTAACCCCCTGACGATGGTGGTGGCCGATGCCAATTACCCGGACTTAATGTTCACTAAGGAGCAGTACGAGCTCTTCAGGGAGGCTACCTAGAGGGCGCTCAAAAGAGTGTCCTCAGATCAATGGCCAAGATTCGTGACCTCCTTCTGCAGGGGTGGAGTTGAGTTGCTCCAGATGATGGTGAGGGCTACGGCGTGGTTCCCGGGTAAACCACAAGACCCGTCTGACGTACTTCAGCGGCTGGAGGGTTTTAACCCCTTACTTAAGACAGCGTCCTGGCGAATCGTCAGGCACGATAGGCCTCAGGAAGAGGAAACAGCAGCTGGCACCAGGCATCTCCTAGTTGTGCAGATTCCTGAGTCCCAGACGAGGGCTCTTGCGGCCCTCAACAACAGGCCCTTATATCACTTTGGACAGGTCAACTTTAGGGTTGCCGGCCAGGGACAGGAGGAGTCTGTTGAGACACAGCAAGATCGGCAGCAGACCTCAATGACTGCTCCTGGTCCCACCATTACCCAGATTAAATTGCAACACAGCAAAGGCGCCTCTGCAGTTTTGCAGAGGGGCATGGCTGCGAGGCCCACAGGTATCTCGCTAATCCAAGAACCTTGGTTAGTTCGAGACACAATGAGGGGATTAGGGGGGGGGGGCTGGTCTTTTTTTTACAGGGACCCCAAAGCGGCCAAACCAAGGGCTGGCTTACTGACGAAGGGAGTTAACGCTGCCCCGCTGCTTGAGCTATGTTCAACAGACCTGATGGTGCGAGCCACGGGTCTCAAAGGAATAGGAAGGCTAGTTCTGGGATCGACTTACTTTCCTTATGAATGCGATACTAACCCACCAGTGGAGGTATATACACTGGTGAAATATTGCAAGGTAAGAGGTATTCCTCTACTGCTGGGATGCGATGCTAATTCCCACCATACTTTGTGGGGCAGCACAAACATCAATTCAAGAGGTAATGACCTACTGGAATACCTAGTAACCACTGATTTAGATATTCTTAACACGCGGAGCACCCCGACGTTCCGTAACTCGGTCAGGGAGGAAGTCATTGACATCAGTCTCTGTACCAGACTCACAGATAGAGTTCGTGTTGGAATCCATTGTACCCGCTGGCCCCAAATTGGTCAGAAATTCAAGAAGAACGGACTGGGATCAGTTTCCCACGGAGCTAAGATATGCAATTTCAGAGGTTCCCAGGTCAATTCGAGACGTGGATACCCTGGAGATGTCAGCCAAAACTTTCACGGAAGCCATCAAAGCTACTTATAAAAGTAATTGAAGACCTACAAGAGTCCGAAAGGATGGGGAGACACACTGGTGGAATGGGACACTCTAACAGCTTCGCAGGGAAACCAGAGAGAGGTTCAAACGTGCCAGTAATGGCAAAACGAAGGAACTGCGGACCTCATTCACAAAGATGAGGGATGAATACAGGGGGAATACTGTGGCTCCTAGACTGGATAAGCTGCTTTCTCGAAATCCGGACGCTATTCTCGGCACTCTGAAATTGCCCGGCGGGGGTTACTCAGAGTCGAACGGGGACACCTTTGCTCACCTGATCAAGGCACATTTCCCGGGCTTTTCAAGGTTTGGAGAAGTAGAACGGCACCTCAAAGGCAACCAAAGTCGCCTGCGGCCCAACTGGGCACAAAACGAGATTCTCATCCCCGCCCGGGTCAGGATCGGTTATACCTTATCCAAGGATTTTCGTCCCATTAGCCTAACATCTTTCCTACTGAAAATAGTGAAAAGAATTGTGAATAGATATATCCGCGATGAGGTCTTGTCAAGGAGGCAACTCCATAAAGAGCAACACGCCTATAGGGCTGGTCACTCGATGGAGACAGCCCTAGGTGGAGCAATAAACCTAATTGAAGGACAACTGAAGGAGAAAGGACTCGCGATTGGAACCTTCATGGAAATCGGAGAAGCCTTTAAAAACACCACTGGAGAGGTGATCAGGGCGGCCATGATCACACATAGTGTGCCTACTGTAGTCGTCGAATGGACGTGCCACATGTTGGCTAACAGGAATCTAACTACGACTAAGGGTGATACCACTTGATGTGGAACCGTTAACTCGGGATGTCCGCAGGAAGGAGTTTCATCTCCCTTGCTGTAGTGCCTAGCAGTGGATAAACTGCTTCATTTACTCTCGAGTCAGGGTCACCACGTCATAGGCTATGCGCACGATATACTAGTTATCGCGCGCGGGCAGCATCTGGATGCGCTCTTCGGAGTAATGCAGCAAGCACTGATGATAGTGGATTCATGGTGTAAGAAAACTGGACTAACAAAAGCAGGTCATAACGATGAAGCTTATTAAGAGAGTATTTGCCGGCGAAGCGCGTAATAGCGAGTACACAAAGTGCGAAAACCTAGAGGAACCGAGCTTCAAGCGTCAGGTAAATGTGTTCAAGCGCGTAGCGCGAGGTGAATACATTATCGAGCGCGAAGCGCAAAATCCAACAGGTGCGCGCCCATTGGAATACATCCTTGTACCGTCATAACTATTATTCCACCCAGCGTCAAATTGGACTAAACAATAATATTTTAATTATTTTTCTCCTCATTAAGTAACGTTCAATATTATTCAATTTTATATGATAGGAGGTATTATTTTACTCCAAATGTTTAACCACCACTATTATGAGAAATAATAAATTTCAGACAGAAAAATAAAAGAGGAAAAGTATCGTGAATATATAAGTGAACATTTACAAATTCGTTACACTTTTCAGAATGACTTATGATTCTGATCACTTTCTCTACTGTTCAGCTGAATTTACAACCGACGCTTCTTTTGGATTGCCGTCGAGCGTAACAGCTTTTGCGACCATGGCAAAACTTGTTGTGGTGTAAATAAGCTCATTGTAAGTAAATTAAATTTCCTTCCAGAAATATTTCAAGTGTGCTCTTTCATAAATACCTCACCATGCTCCATGAAATTAATGTTTTCAATGTCATCTAACTCATTTGAAAGAGACTGCACAACCTCGTGCACGTCAACGTTCTCTTCCTCATACGCTGTTCGGAGTTGCGCGACGAGAAATACCTACAAATATTAAAAATATCTTACATTGATGTACATTTTATAAAAATTTGCGAAATCATTGTTGAAAAGAAAGAATATTGTGCCAAACTTGGTGAAATTTCACCCTTCCTCCTTCTCCTTAAAATGCAGTATAATACACAATTTGACATTCCCGGGGTTTTCTCGATTTCCCAGTCCGCGAATTGATGGCAGCGGAGCTAGAAAATTCTATAGAAAAATTAAGAAGATCGCAAAAAAACTTGGATCGATTATGGATAGTCAAAGTTGGCAAAGTGTTGTCCTATTAGATAGTAGTTTATGGGGGGGGGGGGGAATCTTTATCATTTGGCTAAATATTTACCCAGGGGGAGGAGTTGAAAATTTTGGGATTTTCTGGATATTATTTTTTTTTCGCAAAATTTCAGCTCTTCTAATGGCGATAAAAAATTTATTTTCTATGTAGTTTCGAAAATTTATTCACAGCCTTTCCACTGTTAAATTGGATATACTTAGGTCGTTGGAAATGCATTCAGTGCAGTATGAAAACGTCCGAGAAAACATAAAATTTGTTAAATAAACAAGTTTTGTATGTTTGAATCGTGGTCTTATTCAAGAATATTTCTTGCTTGAAAAAGTCCTATATTAATATTGAAATCGTGATACTTGTAAGCATAATTAAATATTTATGTCCAAGATTTGTTCTTTCATCCTTACTACAGTTAATATTTTCAATGTAAATTAGAAACCACACTCTTCAAGGTACTTAAACTAAAAACAAAACATTTTAAAATCCATAATAACGCATTGTTAAATATTAAGAGTTCTGCAGAGTTTAAAACGAAATCTCTTGAAACTATTTGCAATCTTTTAAAATAAATTAAAATGTTCAAAATCTTTTGAAACTGGTCGAATTCCTCCATATCCATTGAAACTGTTGAAAGCCCTTGAAATAAAATTTAATTTATTCCCTATAGTTCTCTAGAAATTTGTTAAAATCTTTTGAAATCGTAAAAGTCCATTTAAAAAAGTAAACATCATTTAAAATACCTTGAATATAGATCAAATTAAGATTATTCATTAAATTTCTCTTTAAACCCCGAGTAAAGAAAGAGAAACAGCGCGAAGCGCGCGTTCACGTTCCTAACTTTTTATTTTCTAACATAAGAAGCAGAAAAATATTTAAAAATTCATAAAAACAATTTTTTGAATATTAAGAGTTCTAAAATTTTTTAAAAGAAAATCTCTGGGAATTCTTCTTATTTTTTAAAATAATTATAAATCGTTGAATTCCTTTGAAATTTTTATACGTAGTTCAATATCTCTTGAAATGGTTGGAATCCGTCGAAATCCTTCGAAATAAAATTCAATTTATTTCCTAAAGTTTTCCAGAAATTTGTTCAAATTCCTCAAAATGCCTTGAAATGTTTAGAAATCATAAAAATATACTGAAGTATGTAGAAACCGTTTAAGATTCAATAAATAGGAATGAAATCAAACTTATTCATTAAATTTCTATAAAAACCGGTTTGAATAAAATGCATGCGCGAGTTCACATCCATCGAATTTTATTTTCAAATTTAAAAACATGAAATATTCAACAATCCATATTATCAATTTTTTAATTCAGAGTTCTAAACATTTTTGAAAGGAGTTACGGCAATGAGTAATACCGCTCAGTAAAATATGTTTGACAAGTCTTACTTTCGTAGTTTTATTACTTTACTGCGATGCCAATATTTTTTACGTATCTGGAGATCTTAGCTGTTGTTTTCATAGATATTCTTAGTCACATATTATTAAATTTTAAATAGTAATATTTGTTTAATCTTTAATTAAAATTCATTTATATTTGAAAAATTTACGTGTAAAATTGATATAATTTAGAAATTGTTGAATTTAAAACTTCTAGACATTTTCTATTATTACAAAATCGAACATTTGTATTCAAAAGCTGTTGGAACCTATTCAAATTAAATCCTGCGGGATGAAACATTATTAAATAGAAAATGGTTTGATTGTTAAATTTCAACATAAAAAATACTATTTTTTATGTTATTTTGTTTTTCAAGAGAAAATGACAGAGAAAGTAGTTTGTTTAAATTTTTAATAATCTTTATATTAAGTAAATACTAAAAGGAATGTAGATTAAACAAAAAAAGTTACCATCTACTAAAAATAACGCGTAAATTTGCCGAACTATTCAAAGCTAGTTTTTGGTAGCTTTTGAAAATTGTTTACATTCTAGAACTTATTACATTTGCGGTCAATCGAACATGTCATTAAGATCAGTTGTAAATATTGTAATTCTGGAGAATGATTGAAAGAAGTCCTGTGAATTTTTTCAGATTGTTTCGAACGATAGAAACAGAGAAAAAAAATAAAATGGACGTGACCCCCCCCCCTCATCTCTTCCAATAGGACGGCTAATAATAATAATAATCTAATAATAATAATAATAATATAATAATAATAATCTAATAATAATAATCTCTTCCAATAGGACAGTAACTGCGTTTTAGAACAGTGTCACCTTTATGTTCTGTAATTGTTATGACACACGATTGTAACAATGTTATGTATTAATGTTCTCTTTGCTCCATGGCGGACTCTCCCGTTTTATTTTTTGTGTAATACAATACACATCGGCTAATTTCGTAGTCCGGGCTAATTATTATCGTCTTCATGCAATCGAGTTAAAATGAAGAATCATTCGGTTTCGCGAAAAATTAATTATTTTCTTTGGAGTCGTGGTTATGTTAATCTCCGGAAAATTTGACCTTCTCGCTTCCATTATTTAATTGAGAAAATGTGTTCATTGATCAGTTTTGTTAATTGTGTTCTATTCGTTATGTTTATTTGTTTTTTCGCTTTGTGCGGGTTTTATGTAAAGTTGATGATATTTTGAAAATTGTGAATCGTTAATTTTCTTTGTCTCATCGCTATGTGCGGATTTGACGTAAAGTTGATAATCTTTTGAAAATTGAGAATCGTTACTTTTCTTTGTCTCGTCGCTATGTGCGCATTTTATGTAAAGTGGGTAATCATTTGTAAATTGAGAACCGTTATTTTTTCCACCTGTCGCATCACTTCGTGCGACTCGATATTGACTTTCTAAATTGTAATTTGAAAGGGGAAATTTTCATTATTTAGACGTAGCCTCTGGGTGCGGCCCTGCTCGGGCCGCTATCCGTCCTGACTCCAAAGAAGAAGTATGCAGTGATAAGGATCCAGAAGGTTCAAACAAAGTATGGAACTAGGATCGTTGTCGAGCTGGAAGGAACTTTTAATACTTTCCTACCTGCGAGGCTTGTGAAAGTTCTAGAAGATCCTGAAACTCTGGAAATATTGCAGGAATTTGCTGCTGCTGAGAAGCTACAATTGAAATATTTGGGTGGTCAGTACAATAATGTCAAATATCAAAATGTTAAATAACGTGTAAAAATTGTAAAATTAAATACATGAAATTTCAATGTTTAACGATTGTTCTTCATATTTGTTATAAGGTTAAAGTTAATATATAAGATTCTTTTTTCGTTTCATTTAGTTAATGTTACCAAAATCCAAATTGATTCACCAATCAACACGTTGAAGTGCGAGAAATTTAAATTGATGAAATGTATGTGATTCAAGCAGAGTTCCACATAGGTCAGTCTATTTGCTCCAATCGTTTACAAATACTGGAGGAGTCAGGGTAATCATGTATGACGTTTTAGGTTCGTCGAATATTCTTGACTGAATATCACGTAAAATGTTGCGCTGATTACGAAAAAGTAGAGTACCCCCCCCCCCACCAAATAAATATGTTTCGGAATATACGCGTGTAATGTATTTTTTCATTAATGCAATAGACCTCTTACTCTTATTTATGAAGATTAATTTCCCATCTTATTTTTTGATTCAGTCGATTGTTATCATAAAAAATGAACATTTGCGCTGAAAAATTAGGAAAAAATGAAAATTGTGCTTATTTTGTTAAAATACTAATTACACAGCAAAAAGTTTTTAAAAAGTTGGACTACTTTGTGAGGTGCATTTTTTTGTTATCAATACATTTTTTGATAAAAGTGATAAATTTCGAGAAAACATCTATTAAAGAAATAAATAAATTTAGAGTCAGAATAGAAAGTTGTTTTTCTTACGTGCAAGCAATTTCATAAAAAAAATTTGAGAGATAAAATATACTCCTTTTCGGATCTACTTCAACTTCGATAGAGAAAATCTTATTCAAATGTTCATATTGAACAAGCTAATGCACATTTTCAAATGCCCATACTTCGACGAGCTATATCCTTAGCGATTTTAAATTGAATCATATGTTAATTTGTACATTAATAATGTAAAGATTCATTAAGAAATTGGCATCAGCTACTTTTAGATAAAATAATAACTTTTTGTACTGTAAACAATAATAAACAGAGTCTCTTTTGTGCTTGTAATAATCGCAGAGACTTGTAATAAAGCTGAATAGTTTTCACAAACATTAGATGATAAAATGGTTTTCTTTTGAAGCTTATATTATCTGTTCTTTGTTTATTATTAAAGTTTTTTGTTGTTAAAATGTAATGAATCCTTATGATTGTTACAAATAATAGTTTTTTGGAAGAGGTATGCGCTCTCCATAAACCATCCCAAATTTTTTGTACGCCAAAGTCATGAACGCACTGTATCTTTCAACGAGACGGCGCATCTCCAGCAAGGAGGGACAGCTTCTGAAAAGTTAAATAAAATAAAATTAAATCATAGTACGTATGTCTCGTGGGATCCCAGTGGGCACAAAATTTGGCGACATCTTTACGACATCGTTACGAGATCTTTACGATGACTTTACGACATCCTATGCCCATTTCGTTAAGATGTCTTTACGATATCGTAAAAACTTCGTACGATCTGACGATGTCCTTCAGTAATCGTGAGGACGTCTTAATGACATAAATATATGATGTCTTAAAGTCGTCTCAAAGATCTCGTAACGATGTCGTAAAGACGTTGTCAAATTTTGTGCCCACTGGGGGAAAAATACTTCATGTGTATCAACTTGTGCATATCTTGCCCTAACTCTGTTTTACGATTCCAGAAAAAATTGAGATAAAAAGAGATAAAGCTGAAAGATCTGGAGTTCGAATCCGAGCGGAGCTAGATAGATTTTTTTCACAACTTTAAAAAGTTGTGTTTCACAACTTTAATAATGAATATTTAAAAAAATATTTATTATCGACCATGTAGACAATAAATATTAACATCATATTAGTTAAATAATTCACTGGTCAAAAAAACATAACATCAATTAATAAAATCAATCTCATGTTGGAATATCTTGCAAGTACGTTGAATGACGTCGACATTCAACTTGTAGGAGTTGTGGAGAGATTCTTAGAAAATATATTTTCTTTTACAATACACGTTGAATTATTTTAACTTTCTTCGAGTATTAATAATTCTGTAGAATTCATATGAATTTTTAGAATTCACTTGTGCTCCTTGGAATTCTTTTGAATTTTCTTGCAATTCGCTTGAAACCTTTACAGTACACCTTAAATTATTTTGAATTTCTCCAAGTCTTTTGTTGAACACGTTGAATTATTTTAACTTTCTTTGAATATTTTTGATTCTGTAGAATTCACACGAATTCTACAGAAATTTCAAAGTTTTTTTTCTTAATACTCTTGAAATCTTTACAAAACAGTATTTACAGTTCTATAGAATTCAAACGAATTCTTAAAATTCACTTGTGCTCCTTTGAAATTCTATAACTTTTTTAAATTCTTTGAATGCTTTTGAAGTTTCGAATTCTTTTGCACTCTGTGAATTCTTCTGAATTCTCTAAATTCGTCTCAATTCTTTGAATTCTTCTTAATTCCCTGAATTCTTCCGCCATTCTCTGAATTCTTCTGAATTCTTCACAAACGTCTGAATTCTTTTCAATTCTTTGAACTCTTTTAAATTATCTAAAACCTTTTGAATTCTTTTGTATGCTCTAAATTCTTTTGAAATTCTTTTTTTTTTCGAATTCAGTGAACTGTTTTGAAGTTTTTGCATTCATTTGCACTCTGTGAATTCTTCCGAATTTTCTAAATTCTTTCTAATTATTAGAATTCATCTTGATTCTATGAATTCTTCGGCTATTCCCTGATTTCTTCCAAATTCTCTGAATTCTTCAAAATTCTATGAATTCCCTGATTTATTCTGAATTCTTTTTAAATTTTCTGAACTCTCTATACTGTTTTGAATTTGTTGAATTCACGTTATCACTGATTTTTTTTTTTTTTTTTTAATTATCTTGAAATCATTAGAATACACGTTGAAGTATTTTAACTTTCTTGGAATATTTCGAATCCTGTAGAATTCAAATGAATTCTTCAGAATAATTTTTTTTTTAATTCTCTAGAAATGTTTACCATACACCATGAATTATTCTAACTTTATTCAAGGCTTTTGTATTCTTTGAACTCTCCTGAATTATTCTAAATTCTGTTATAAATTTTGAAATGTCTGAATTTCTTCCAATGCTCTGAAATATTTTGAATTCTATGAATTCTTTTGTATTGTCTTTTTTTTTTCTTCAACTTATCTGAATTCTTTTGAAATTTTCTGAATTATTTGAACTGCCCTGAATTGTTTGATTCTTACGAAACCACTGAATTCTTTTAATGATTGTTAATTATCTTAAAATTATTAGAATACATTTTAAGTTACTTTGAACTCCTTCAGATCTACTGAATTTTCTGAATTCTTTTAAAATCTTCAGAATACACACAGAATTATTTTGAGTACCATGGAGTATGTTGCATTCTGTAGAATTCAATAGAATTCATATAATCCAAAAGTACTCCTTTGACTTCTTTTGAAGTTTCTTTGAACTCTGTTAAAACCTTTACAATAAACCCTTAATTATTTTAAATTTTCACAATTCTTTCGTATTATCTGAATTCTCCCAAATTCTTTTTAATTCTCTGAAATATTTTGTATTCAAATAGTCTTCTGAATCCTTTTTCAGTTTTCTGAATTCTTTCAAAACCTTTAGAATAAGCTTTGAATTATTTTGAATTCCTTCAAGTGTTTTGAATTATGTAGAATTCAAAAGAATTCAAAATATTCGGAGAAAGTTAAACTAATTCAACGTGTATTCTTAATATTCTAAGTGAATTAAGAATATTCAAAAGGAGGAGTTCAAACTAACTAAAAGTGTATTCTAATGATTTCAAGTTAATTAAAAAACATTTTTAAAACATTCAGTGATCTCGTGAGAATTCGACGAATTCAGAGTAGTTTAAAGAATTCATATAATTTCAAACCAATTCAGAGAATTCAGAAGAATTTAGAGAACTTAGAAGAGTTCAGAGAATTACAAAGAATTCACAGATTTCAAAAGAATTCACAGAATTCAAAATAAATTTAGATAATTTAAAAAAATTGAGATAATATAAGAGAATTCATAGTATTTAAAATATGTCACAGAATTCAAAAGAATACATTCAATTCAAAAATTATCAGAGAACTCAGAATAATTCGAACAAGTTCATAGAATATAAAAGACTTGCTGAAATTCAGATCCATTTCTGGTGTTTTATAAAGATTTCAAGAGAATTAAAAAAAAAAAACTTTTAAATTTCTGTAAAATTCGTGTGAATTCTACAGAATAAAAAATATTCCAAGAAAGTTAAAATGATTCAACGTGTATTCTAATAATTTAAAGATAATTAAAGAACATTTAAAAACTTCAGTGATATCGTGAATTCGAAAAAATTTTAAACAGTTGACAGAGTTCAGAAAATTTTTAAACAATTACGAGAATTCGAAGAATTTAGAAGAATTCAGCGAATTCGAAAGAATTCAGAGAATAGCGGAAGAATTCATATAATTAAGAAGAATTCAAAGAATAAAGAAGAATTTAGCAAATTCAGAAGACTTCACAGAGTGCAAAATAATTCCCAAACTTCAAAAGCATTCACAGAATTAAACAAAAATTATAGAATTATAAAAGAATTGAGAGAATACAAAAGAATTCATAGAATTCAAAAGACTTTAGAGAATTTGAAAGAGTTCAGAGAATTTGAAAGAGTTTAGAGAATTCAATGAATTCAGACAATTGGGAAGAATTCAGAAAATTTAGAGGAATTCAGAAAATTGAGTGGATTTCAGAGAATACAAAAGACTTAGAGAAATTCAAAATAATGTATGGTGTACTGTAAAGGTTTCAAGAGAATTAAAAAAAATACAAAATAATTGAAAGGAGCACAAGTGAATTATAAGAAATCGTTTGCATTCTATAGAATTATAAATACTCGAAGGAAGTCAAAATAATTCAACGTGTATCATGAAGGAAAAGACACTTTCTAAGAATCTCTCTCGTCTCTCAGTTGCCGTGTGAAGTTGCACCATTGATATTCACAACCTCCTGCAAATTTAAAATTGAAATTTTTGTATATCTTTGGCAGAAATAGACAATAATTTAATTGTATTGGTGTACTTTTTAACTTCTGTAACGAAGTTTTTGCAATACAAAAAAAAAGTTCAATCTAATCGGTGAAATACGTGTCGTCTAAAATCCTTTGAAAAACAACACATTTCGTGTTGCAATGATTCTGTGACTTGAGATCGCACAGCCTGCTCGATTGGAAATAAATTCGACCAGATGGTATAAATATATATTAATAAAAAATATCATATCATCTAGTATTGAGTAATATTTAAGTGATCGGATAGATCCTTCTACTCAAAAATGTCAAAATAGTGTCATAAAATTTGTAAGTATGAAGCTTAGGGGCTATTTAAGTATTACGTAAGCATTTAGAATGGGAGGGGGGGTCTAAATATATGCTTCTTTTTGGATATTCGTAATGCAAAAATATGCATACAATGGGTGGTGGTGGAGGGTGAGGACTCCAGAATAGGGAAAAGTATGCTTACGTAATACTTGAATGACCCCTTATGTTTATTTCGAATTAAAAATGGTCTAATCCGAAATAAAAAAGCATGCATGATTCAAATATATATCTATAGACACACAGAAAATGTACGTTAAGCAATAAATGTCTTAATTTTTCAACCAATGCTTAGAAAAAAAAAACAAAAAAAAAGTCGCATCGAGATATTTTCTAAAGGAATTGTCTAAAGGAATTCTAAAGGAATATTGTTAATTTTCCAATTCGACAATTACCTTGTATATAATAATTGGAGAACTATAAAAAATAATGTAATTGTTTGAAAATTGCTTTAACAAAAAAAACCGCATCTAGATATTTCGGAGACGAATCTAGATGTTTTTTTAGTTTTTCGACACGACTCTCACTTTTTTAAAATTAATCACATTAGTTTTAACTCCGTATCTGCAGGCACACAACCGACAATTACTTGTTTTTATAACAATTTCAGAACTATAACAAATAATGTAATTCTTTAAAAAATTATTCCAACAAAATAACAAAAGAGAAACCGCATTCAGATATTTCGGAGACGAATCTGGAGGTGTTTTTCCTTTTCCGATACGACTCTAAGTTTCTTTTTAAATAATTGCATTAGTTTCAAATCCATATCTATGGCAAGCTTCAATGTCGTTACTTTTCCGTATTGTTGCGATTTCGAATTCCAGAAGTATTTATTTTCAATCCACCCTATTTCCCGGCCTTTAATAGCTTTTATTAAATTACTTGCTCAAATTGTTTTAAAACAATTCTGCACATTCCTGATCAATAATTACTTTTTGCCATTGTTAACGTATTATCATTTTTATTCCGTATTATAAAAGAAAACCTATGCCCCTATTTTTCCCCCAAAAGGAGCAAATATAAGGAGGAACCTTTGACAAATTAAAACTTTATTTAAGCATCCTACTGCTTACTGTTGCTTAAATACTTGTTGAATAAAAAAAATGAACGAAATGTCTTGTAATTATGCGGACGGATCGTCCACATATTACGTGACACTCAAAGGGGAGGGGGGGTCTGCTCTAACGTTACAAAGTGCCACATAGGAGTGATTTCGCAAAGGCCTCATAAAGCGTGACACAGTTCAGATAAAAAAATAAAATTTTAATCCTTATCGATACATTATGTACCAATATTATCATCACAAAAAATTAAGTAGCTGCATTTTAAGCCAAAGAGTTGAATTTTCAAGCCCAAAAGAAAAATTACTTTTCTACCATACAAGACGAGTTTTGAAACTAAAAGAAGGAATTTTCATCAAAATACATTAATTTTGAACTAAAAAGGATAAGTTTTCAACCAAAAATAGAATGGTCAACTTTTCTGTTAATACATTAAAGAAAAAGTCAATTTATGAACAAATAGTTGAATTTTTAATTTCAAAAAATTAATTTCGAACCAAAAATGGAATCGTTAAACTCTCAACTTGAAAAACTAATTTTCCACGAAATATATGAATTATCAACCAGTTTCATCCCATGAAAAATTACGAAGTTTTGACAAAATAGTGGAATCCTGAATGAACCAAAAATATTTATTCTCAACGCAAAAGTTAATTCACGACCAAATAGTTGAATTTTTAACTAAAAAAAGATAAATTTTAATTTAAAAAAAAAATTAATTTACGACTATAAAGTTGAATCGTAAACTTGTGAGGAATAAATTTTCAACTACAAAATTTTCGAATTTCCAAGCCAAAAAGACGAATAGGTGACCAAATATGTGAATTTTAAATTAAAAGCATGTATGTTTAAACAAAAAATTCATGTTTTACAATGTGGTTTAATTTTCAACCAAGTAGTTTATTTTTCAGAAAAAAATGAAATTCCTAATGAAATATGTAATATGTAGTATTTCAACCAGAAAAAATTTTTATTTGAAAGCAAAAGCAGTTGAATTTAACTAAAAAACGACAAATTTCGAACTAAACAGTTGAATCCTCAACCAAAACGGAATAAGATTTAACCAAGCAGTCATATTTTCAGTCAAGAAAATTAGTTCTCAACAAGGAAAAAAGAACTTTAAATTTCAAGTAAAACAGATTAATTAAAAAAAAAATTTGCTTTCACACTTGTATTCAGCGACACCAAAAAATGTGGATTTTAAAATTAAGTGCGAAATTTCTATTCAGCGATCCTAAAAACGTATAAACAATAATTTTCATAACATTTTAACCACTTAAAATTGTTTCTATTTGCGATATCAGATCCTCCATTTTGAATGTTTGAAGTATGATACCAAATTCGGATTCAGCTACCTCAAAAACTTACAAATACTCATTTTCATAAAAATTCAACGATTTTCAAATTTTGGTATCAGCCCTTGCGAATTTTGGAATTCTTATACCAAATTCGAATTTAGCAGCCCCAAAAACATACAGATACCCATTTTTATAAAAATTGAACCATTTTCAAACTTTGACATTCACGATTGAATCTTACTATTTGACAGTTTTCAAATATCGGCCGGCGAAAGGCACCTACCGATACACTGAAAGTAAATGCAGTGTTGCCAAATCACGGAGGTGGGAAGGTGTGCTTACTATGTGCCACACCGATCGAATTATTTCCATCGTCGCAGGATGTAAATTTACACCAACTTTTTTTACAGTGTACTGTTATGGTGATTCAAAACGCGAGTACAAAAACGGTACAGAAAAAGATTCAATAATTGTCACGTCACCAATGAACAGGAAATTTTGGAATACTTTTTAATGCAAGCTTTCTTACCGGGATCGTTTAAATCTTACCAGGTAGCAGTGCTCCCAACGCGGGCACCTTGGGCTACTGCGCATGCGATGCATAAGGCGCTTCATTCGCTGCCATTCGCGCGCTTCTTTGAAATGTTAAAAAATACCATTTTTTTATTTATTATAAATCAAATTATTTTTAAAATTTGGATATCCATATTAATTGATATACGCAATTCCAAAATCATGAATTAGTAAAAATAATTTGAAAAATAAAACAAGATTACATTACATAACATGATATTTTTTATTTACTGAATAGTCATTTTATTTTTTAACCTAATACTCAGAATATATTGAAAATCATAAACGTACCACTTGAACATGTTGAAATATAATTGTTTATAATAATTATTGATAAATTTAAAAAATTCTATTTTTTAAAATTTCAAATGAGGGCGCGAACGGCAGCCAATTAAGCGCCTCATGCATCGCATGCGCAGTAGTACGAGGTGCCCGCGTTGGGAGCACTGTCAGGTAGTCCGCTACGCGCTAATCGCGCCTATAGATGAGCAGTGACCGTAAATTACTAAATTTACCGTAAATCCGGTAAATCGTAGTTCAAAAAATATATAAACAATTGTCTCATTATTTATGTCTAAAATGAGCTATTATTAAATGCACGAGTTCATTTTGCAAAGAAAATCCTACTAAAATGATTGGATCAAGGAAAAATTGACGAAGGGTCGAGTCGTTAACGAACATAACCTCGTTAACATAGCATAGTCAAAGTCCTAAAGTGTCAGAATAATTTAGTTTCCTAGAGTTATAAATGAATAGATTTATTGTTTACAACTGCCCACAACAGAACGTTATTTTGCTCTCCTAACAAATTCCGATTTTGTTGCTTATCTACATCTATACTGCAACCTTTCATATTATATTTTATTTTTGCGGTGTCTTTTCATTACTTCGAATTTAATTTATTTTATTAAATTATTTCATGAAAAATACGAACGTGATTGTTGCAAACATTACTTTATTTTTAATCATAATTTTTTTTAAATTTATAGTCCCATGAAACGTTTAATTGTTTCCTGAAACTTTCAATATTTCAATGAAACGTTTCATGGACTTACAACCCTATTCAGCGACGCTTGGGGACAGGGTTGCGTACGTGATATACCTTAGGTAATTTACGAAGTTTTTGACATGTAAATTACATTTAAAAAAAAATCCATTTTTGATTTTCTTGAACAAATTTTTAAATATAGTTTACGATGTACTCTAAAAGCCCGGTAAATGTAAAATTAGGATCTCCCTTAGTTTTCCAGAAATAGTTAAAAATGCATTAAATTTTTTTTTTTACATTTTTCATTTGTTCAAATACGAATCAAAACTTATTTTTCAAATATCGTCCCCAAAAGTCTGTTTTATTGGGCCTCAAACAATCCAATGAGTGAAAAATTGTGTTTCGCGAGTTTTTGGCTCAAATTATTTATAATCCATAACATACTACTTTCTATTATTAATTAGATGTTTGTATACATTAATTAAACAATTAATTAGAGTTTTTAGAAATTTTCACTTAGAATGAAGTTCGGAAGTCGCAGTTTTTCCGAATTTTTAACTTATTCCCAACTTTTTGATTAGTGTGAGGTAATAATTAATTCAAGTTGACAAAAATATTTGTTTAAACAATTTAGTATTATTTTTAATAATATTACTTTGGATAGTGCTAGAAAGTTGTGGTTTTTGATGAAATATTCAACACTTTTTCCACTTTTAAGTTAATGTGAGGTAATAATAGATTCAATTTAACAAATATAATGTTTTTAAATAAATTGTTATTGTTTATAACTATCTTCTGCTACATTTATGTTAGACAGGCGCGGTTTTTTTTTTAATTTTCAACATATAGTCCACTTTGTACAAAGAGTGAGGTAATAATTAATGTAAATGTGAAAAGTGAACAAAAAGTTCAAAATTTCAGAAAAAAAACCGCAACTAACAAGCAGTAATGAAAAAGATAGTTATAAACAATGATTATTTATTCGAACGATTATGTTTGTTAAATCGCAACCATTATTACCTAAAACTAATTGAAAAGTGGATCAAAAGTGGAAAATTATAGAAAAAACTGCAACTTTCTAGCATTATTCAAGGAGAATATTGTGATAAATAATAATAAATTGTCCAAAAAATTATTTATATTAAATTAAATTTATTATTGATTCGCTTTAACTGAACAGTTGATAATATGTTGAAAAAGTTGAAAAAAACTCTGACTTTATAACTCAGGACTAAAAAAAAATTGCTAAAAACAATAATAAATTGTTTGAATAATTTATATAAACATCTAATCATCAATTAAAAGTAGCATTATTAATCATTTGTGTTTTAAAAAAACCGCAAAAGAATCATAATTAGCGCCAAAAGCTCGCAAAACTAAAATTTTTACTTACAAGGTTTTTTTGAATCCCTTGAAAACAGACTTATGGGGGTGATATTTAAAAAATAAGTTTTTATTCGTATTTAATGGCTGATTTTAAAAAAAAATGTTGAATTTCGATTTGATTTACCTACCCAGATAGCAATATGCGCGCATAGTGCGACGCACGTGCGTCGCGCGCGTGCGGATTTCGTCGCACGGCTTGCACGCAAGCGATGACACAGATGCGTCCTCATATGCGTGACAGGTGCGTCGCACGTCGTGAAGGTCGCATCTCGTGCGGGCATAGTGCGAGCACACGTTGCGGGTTCTTGCGGACGGTATATATAATTAAAAACTAAAGGTTGACAACCACCGCAGGGTCCCACTGTGAGCAACTGCCATCTAAAAAATGACATCGGCTCCCAGTAGGACCGCGGTAAATCCCATTCATGGCCACGTCTCACAAGTACGTAACGTCCTTTGAGGGGGGGGGGGGGACCACGAGTGTTACGCCAATGTTAAACTTACATACACTTAATATAGAAAAAGTTATGCAGGGGGGGGGGTCAAAACTGTCAGGAAAATGGGTTATTTTTTTAACGGCCCCTATATATATGAGGTGTCAAAAAATGGTCTCTTCAAAGTATATATCATTCGACGCAGAATTTCGCGAAACGTAGAAATCCATAAAGTCTCTGTCTGGTCTGAAAGATCTAAAATCTAAAATTCTAACGAAGAACCTACAACCTAATGCAGGAAATTGTCCTTGAAATTTTCACTCTGTATCTTTTGTTAGCTTAAGTAAATTTCCAGAGTACCCCATCCTTTAAATTTTCAGATTAAACCTAGAGACGTAAAGAAAAGCAGGTATATATTTCGGGCAAGAGTGCGGGGCACTTCTTATGCTCTTGTTAGATGCCATTGATTTTATTCTTTTTCTTTATATATTTTCTTTTTTTTTAATGGTCATATCTACCTATAATTCTTTCAATTTTTATATTTTCAAAAGAAAATTTTTATCTTGTATAATAAGGTATAATAAGGTTTAATGAGTCAATATGAATTGAGAATTAACTTCTCTGTTATGTGAATTTAAAAGTGATAATTTAACTTAAAGTGAAATTGTTACAAAAATTGGTTTTCTGATCGCTACAATTAAATATAGATTTAGCTATTAATTAGTCAAATATATTTAATAAATAATAGTAAGAGAGATGTAAAGGTTTCAAATTGTACACCCTCTGAACGATACAGAAAGAAAATTAAAAGAAGAATAATCAGCATTGCAAAACTAAACATATTTATGAATTTCGTATTAATAGAGAGAATAAAAAAAAATTGTGTTGTAAGGCTTTCAAAAAAAGGTTCAACATTTTTTTTAATTCAAAAAGTTTGAATTTGTGGAAACTAAAATGTGGCAGATTGAAAATGTAGCTTTAAAAATTCGAAGTGTCTATAATCTACTACATGTAACGAAAATATCCAGCTATTCGTACCAAAATTTATGTGCAAAGAGCCTCTTCGGCCTGAAATTCGTACCGAAAAAAATCCAGCTATTTGTACCGAAATTTCTGTACTCATTAAAAATTGTACACTTTAAAAATTGAAACCGTTTAAAGTGACAAATGTCTAATTACGTATTCCAAAACATTAATAGTTGTAATTAACATCAATGAAACTGAGCAGTGTGGTCTTTTAGATAAAAAATATATAAATAAATAAAATATTAAAAAATAAAAATTTACTGATACATGGTCATATTTTTCAAAGTCTAACTTTTACTATTTCAGGAGTACACTAGTTATCTCAAGTTCAAAAATGAGCATTTGGAAAAATGATTTTTAAACTGGAGGAAAATATTTCCATTGTTAATTGTAACGAACTTTGGAAGATTGCTGAAGGCTAACTTTCAAAAAAATATTTCAGTTTACAATTATTTAGTTATCTAGATATTCACATGTTTCTGCTTTCTGTTCAGGTAAACGTTGCGCAATTCTTATTTGATCCTAACGTTGTACGGATTATTCTATTTTGATTTTAAAAAATGTATGTAAGAGAAATATTATTTATAAAATTAACAATTGTGTAATTGTTTAATAAAATGTTGTAAATAAAAACGTACCAAAGAGATTCTTAGATAATCCTTCAAAGAATAAAATGAAGTGAAAAAGAATAACCTGAAATATTTTTTTCTAAAGTTCGCCTAATAATAGAAGTATTTTCCTCAAATTTAAAAATTATTTTAACCAATCTTATTTATGAACTTGAAATAAGTAGTGTACATCCTTATTTGTTGCGTCTAATTGGAAGCCTGAAAAATTTAACAATTTTGGTCCTATTGGCGTTTGGCCCCAAATAATAAACTATGATAGAACTATGCCTTTAAAATTAAATTGTTTTCAAGCAAATGACAAACTTGTTTTGTATTTGTATTGTAATCTTTTCATTTGCAACGTCACTCACAAATGAAGGGTTGCAGTACAGGACTAAATAACCAACAAAATTGGAATTTTTCAGGAGAACGAAATAACATTCTGTAAAATCGAAATCACCATTTGAAGATAAAACAAAACCTTAATACTGTGCTGAAATGTTTTTAATTAAGACCTAAAATGTATGATTAAAAAAAATATCCAGTTTCGAAAAACAGAATGTGGAAGTTTACAATCTTAAAGTGAGAGGAACCTAAAACTGGAACAGGCTCAGTTGCGAATAACGATAAAAAGTGCAATTGTCAGTTTAAACAAAAAAAAAACTTTCTTCCGAGATGTTGAGTTGCTAAATTGAGAGAAGATGAGTTTGACTAGAAAAATTTAAACAATTCCGAGTAAATCATTCTAGAATTTGGACGTTCAAATTGCATGGGTTTTGAGAATCGTTTTTGGATAACGACTAAAAATCTATTTTCGAATTTAAAAAAATAACTTTGAAAATTAAAAAAAAATAACTTGCTCACGAGATATGGGGAAGCTGAATAAAAATAAAACAGTTTTCATCCAAACAAATTATTCTGTTTCGTGTCACGGTATCTCACTATAACATACGAGTTTTCGCTGAATGATGTATAAAGAGAAGAAAGGTATATGTTTCTTTATAAATAAATAATAATATTTAAAAGAAATATCGTTTATGATTTCACGGCAAAAAGTTAAATAAAAACAAATCTTATGTAGGTGGCTTTTTGTAGAAAATGGAGATTTAAGATTTCAGGTTGGAATTTGATTGATACTTTGGTGCTGAAAAAAGTGGCAAATAGTGTTATTTAAGAGTTTTTCTTTGAAAAAGGAAGCTATCTGGGTTTGAATCACCAATATCTTTATTTTATATATGGGTCAGTACACATCATAAATATCAGGATCTGCAGGTGGTTGTTCGATTTTAATAAAACTTTGTGAAATTGTAATGCTGTACATAAGAAATTTCAGCCCTGAAGGATTTTTGAAAATTTTTAAAATTACGGAAGTTACGCCATGGTGAATTTTGGAGTTACATTTTTTTGAATTATCAATATTGCTGGCTTTTTAGGCCTTCAAAAAGTGTGCCAAAGCACAATCTAATCTGATCAATCTTTCGAAAGTTATCGTGCCTACACGAAACTACAGACTACAGACTCAAGACTCGAGGGGCCTCAAAGCGTCGATATTTTTAGTTTATGCTCTCCTGATCAAAAAATCCGAATGGCAAAAATTCAAATTATGGACAGTTTTTTCGCTACGACGATTTAAAAGTCAGATTTGGGTACATATTTTGACCTGTGGAGTGGAATATATCAGACTTTTTTCCACCCTTTGCATTGATTTCGTGTAATTTTATGCAGAAAAAGAATTTCACGAGCGAACAATGTGATGTAATCTCGTTGGAAGTGATAAGCGCTAAGTGTTCGGGCGATGCGCTAAGCAGTAAGCTTATCAAGAGGCTTTGGATTGTCTGAATCGGTGATAAAAATAGCTAATTCACAAACGCCTGACAAACGCTACTTGAGATTGAAAGATTTTTTAAAGAAAGATTTTAAAGAGAGATAAAATTTTAAAGATTTTAAAGTACCTTTTACAGAATTCTCCTTTTGTGCCAACGCTTCCATCCTACCTTCAACGCTAAGCGTTTAAGAAAAGCAATCAGACAACATAATAAACTCCCAGCGTTGCTGTTCGGCTTTGATTCGCCAGTTTAGGTCAAGCCGTCTAAAACACTTTATAAGGAATGCTTTTCTCGTCCCAACGCTCCGACTTTAACTCCAACTCTAAGAGTTTATGAAAGCATCCAGACAACAAAATCGACTCCCAGCGTTGCTGTTTGGCTCGGATTAGCCATTTTAGGACAAGTAGTCTGAAACGCCTTATAAGGAATACTTATCTCGTTCCAACACTCCGACTTCAACTCCAACGCTAAGCGTTTAAGAAATCACTTGGACCACAAAATCAACTCCCAGCGTTGCAATTTGGCACTGAAAACAGCAACGCTGGGAGTTGATTTTGTTGTATGGATGCTTTCTTAAACGCTTAGCGTTGGAGTTAAAGTCAGAGCGTTGGAAGGAGATAAGCATTCCTTATACAGTGTTTTAGAATGCTTGACTTCAACTATCGAATCAAAGCCCAACAGCAACGCTGGGAGTTCATTATGTTGTCTGAGTGCTTTCCCTAAACGCTTAGCGTTGAAGGTAGGATGGAAGCGTTGGTACGAAAGGAGAATTCTGTAAAAGGTAGTTTAGAGTGCTTGACATAAACTGGTTGATCAGTGCCCAATTGCAACGCTGGGTATCAATCCTTTTGTCTGGTCATTCAACTTAAGCGGTTGGCGACAAACTTGGGATGCAACCTTTCAATCGCAAGTAGCGCTTGTCATGCGTTTGTGAATTAGATATTTGTGTCACCGATTCAGATAACCAAACGCCTGTTGATAATAAAAATCAAATTTCGCGTTTAAAGCTCGATAAAATACAATTATATGAACTCTTTGTGCGTTGCCCAAGCACTTAGCGCATCGCCCGAATGCTTAGCGCTTATCATTTCCAACGCGATTACATCGCTTTGTTCGTCCGTGCAATTCTTTTTCTGTATAAACTTACACGAAAGCTATGCAAAGGGTGGAAAAATGTCTGTGATATATTCCACTCCACAGGTCAAAATATGTACCAAAATCTGACTTTTAAATCGTCGTAACGCAAAAACTGTCCATAATTTGATATTTGCCATTAGGATTGTTTGATCAGGAGGGCATAAGCTAAAAAATATAGCAAATTTGAATAAATAAAAATGGTTTGCGCTAATAAACATTTTTGAAACAAACGAAAATTTTTTGAACAAATAGAAATGTTTAAAACAAATGGAAATGGTTTGAACATATATAAATTGTTTTAAAAATTGCTAAATATCCTCAAGAAAAAATATTATTAACCACATCTGTTGTATGCAATTGTTTAAAGAAATTAAAATTGTTTAAATAATTAATAAATATACTTACAAATATATTTATCTCACCATTCGTTAATTTTGTCATTAATTCCAGGAAATAATAACTTCTTGCTATTTCAAGGAGAAAAGATTATTTGAACAGAGGAAAATTGTTTGAACAATTGTTAAAAATGTTGAAATTTTCATTGACCAACAGAAGGAAAAAAATTATTGTCTTAATTTCAATTACTTTGAATTTAAAAAACCAGACAATTTTGTATGTTTAAAATTGAAACTAAAAATGTAGAATATTCAAATCTGAAATAAAAATAAAAATTAAAAAAATAATAATGATAAATTAATAAAATTAAAAATGACTGATATAAAAACTAAACAATTAAGAATATCTAGATTAGAAATTTTTAAAGATTAAATAGCGAAAATGTCTCGATATTTTTAATAATTTAAGAAACCAAGTCATTCGAAATTAATCATTATCAAATTTTACAAAAGTCTTTTTAAAATTTACTGATCTTAATCTAAAGTGCAAGAAAATAACTTTTAAATCAATCATAAAGCATTTCAATGGAAGGGGAATGACTTAATGTTGGAGACAATTTTATAAGATGTCAAACTTACCTATATCAATAAACTGTCACATTCACGTGAATGGCAATATTATCTTTAAAAAATAAACTAGGATATGTACCTAAAGTTCTGAACGTTCAAATTAACGAAATATTTTTTCCCTATTCTATTTTGTCTAAAAATATTGTTCCAACTACAATTAAAAATAATTCAATATAAGTTTTATTTGTAATCAGTAATTAAGAATATAAATTAGTATTTCAGCACTGTTTCCAGTTTAAAAGTCATCAGTAAACAATTTCGTTAATTTGAACGTTCTGAACTTCAAGCAGGATGAGATTCAACTACGATGAGAATTTTCCTATAATTACTTTAGCGATAAAGACACAAACGGAAGCTATATATCCTATTAAGAACACGAAGAGAAGTTTCCAATCTACTTCCACAGATCTTTCGAATTTTTCTGAAAGGAGAGTTACAAAGTTCGAATTGCTCAGACATGAAAAACATCTCTGCTGGATTCCAGCAGCCTGGAACTTCAGTATTAAATAATCAAATATTTTAACATATGGTGGCTCTCCTATTAGAAAATCGTGGGGAATTTTATTATTCGGGAATTTCCCAATTCGGAAATTTTATATTTCGGAAATTTTGTAATTACGGGAATTTCCCAACTCGAGATTTTTATATTTCGGAAATTTTATATTTTCGGAAATTTTATTATTCGGGAATTTCCCAATTCGGGATTTTTATATTTCGGCAATTTTATATTTTCGGAAATTTTCCAATTCGGTAATATTATAAATCGTGGGGAATTTTATTATTCGGGAATTTCCCAATTCGGAAATTTTATATTTCGGAAATTTTGTAATTACGGGAATATCCCAACTCGAGATTTTTATATTTCGGAAATTTTATATTTTCGGAAATTTTATTATTCGGGAATTTCCCAAATCGGGATTTTTATATTTCGGCAATTTTATATTTTCGGAAATTTTATTATTCGGGATTTTCCCAATTCGGAATTTTAATATTTCGGAAATTTTGTTTTTACGGGCATTTTCCAATTCGGTAATATTATAAACTTTGGGGAATTTTATTATTCGGGAATCTCCCAATTCGGAAATTTTATAATTTCGGGAATTTTATTATTCGGGAATTTTCAAACTCGGAAATTCCAAACCGAAAGTAATTTCCTAATTTTGTTAATTTTCTATTTCGAACATTTTATTTTACTTGAATTTTAGAATTTTCACTCCGCCCTAACATAACGTAAAGGACCCATTTGCTTACGTCAAAGATTTTTTTCTAATCCATAGTTCAGGCCAACAATAATTATTTATGAATCAATTTTTTCAAATTTTCTTCTTAACAAATTGATTTTAAATTTAATTAAAATGGATTTTACGAATATCATTCTGGATTTTTAAATAATAATAATAATCACTTTTTCACTTTTTTAAAAATACTGCTTATAAGTAATCCTAATTCTATTTGAAAAAAATTATAGTTTACAACATTTTTACTATTTTTTAAAAAAGATTTTTTATAAAAGATGAAACTGAATGAAAATCAGAATTGAAACTAAAAGAAGGCAGAAGTTGGGAAGCATTGAAATCGAGGATTACAAAATAAATCGTAAACGTCACTAATTGCAGATTCAGCAATTTTTCTGAAACTTTTAGTATTTACTCGAGCTTGTTATTTAAAATTATTGTATTTAAAGCGAAAAAGGTTGTTGCAACAATTCAGAATTAAAATTTGAGAAAAGAAATCCTGAATAAATCAAAATTGAAATTATTCAAGGTCCAAAATTCAAATTTAATTACAAAATTCTTGAAAATAGAAAAAGTTTAATAACAATATAAATAAATTAAAGTATCGTAATGATAAAAAAATAGGTCATCTTTAATTTTTTTCATGACTGGAAAAAAAAATAAAAACTTCTTGTAAGTATAAGTGTTATCTTTGAATAAAAGATGATAGATTAGATTAGAAAAAAATCTTCTGTATTGTTGAGAAAATATTTTTTAACCTTCGACTCGATTGTTTTTAAGTCGTTCCGGAAATTCCATTATTCGGGAATTTTCAATTTTTAAAAAATTTGACAAATTTTAAATTTTCATGTGTTTGGAAATATTTTCAAACATTTTTTCTTGAGAAAACATAAAAACAAAATTGACACAATTTGTTTGATAAATATTTGCTTATTTTATTTTACGAAACTCTCTGAAGATTATGAAACATTTTATAACAGATTGCAGATTACTCTATAAAGGTGATGAAGTACTTTTAAATAAAAATTTTAATCTTATTAAAATTATAAATATTTGATAAACTATTAATTTCGTCGCAAATAAGATCCCTCGTATGTAGTGATTTATAACAATAAATCGACTTCAAACTAAATTTAAATACATAATTATTAGTTTATAACTTTATAGTCAATAAATAATAGTTTTTAATTGTAATTGTTATTATTTTATAATTCGCATATTACGCAGGCTTAACCTTGAGTTACGGTAATATATAATTTAGATTCATAAATTAAAATAAATATTAACATAACTACATGAATTTAATAGTATTTTTATTTAAAGTTAATTTTAATTTTTTTTTAATTTTGATTTTTATCAGCTTTTAGTAATGTTTATACAGATTACATTTATTTGAATATAAGATTTTATCCCAGCAGGAACTAGAAGCAATTAAATGATAATAATAAATAATATATATTATCTTTAAACATCTTTTTCAAATAAGTCTATTTTAAAGATTTGCAATTAAAGGTTCTTCAAATTTTATTGTGTAAAAATTAGAAAGATGTAATTTTAAATATTTTTTTTCAATTTTGAAGATTTAAAATTTGCAATTGTAAGGATTTTTTAATTGGCATTAGGTTTGATAATATTTATTTTTTTCTACAATTATTTGAAAAAAAAATTTTTTTTAAAATAAAATGTAAATCAGATTTTTTACGTTTCGCCCCGAAGGGACAACTGGAGGATCCCGTATATAATAAAATCCCCAAATTACCAATTCGAAAAATTCCCCAATAATAAAATTGTCAATTTTATGTCGGGAATGTTTTTATTCGGGATTTTCCAATTTGGTAATATTATAAATTGTCGTGAATTTTATTATTCGGGAATTTTTCAAATCGGAAATTTTATAGTACGTCAATTTTCTGTCAGAAATTTTTGTATTTGGCTAATTTTCCAATTCGGCAATATTATAAATTGTCGGTAATTTTATTATTCGGGAGTTTTTCAAATAAAAAATTTTATAATTCGGGAATTTTCTAGTTTGGATATTTTATAATTCCGGAATTTAATTATTCGGTAATTTTTCAAATTGGGAATTTTATTATTTGGAAAATTTTCGAATCGGGAGTTTTTTTGTTCGGGAATTTTCTATTTCGGATATTTTATAATTCGGGAATTTTGTTATTCGGTAATTTTTCATATCGGGAATTTTATTATTCGGGAATTTTCTAGTTCGGAAATTTTATAATTTAGGGATTTTATTATTCGGGAAATTTTCAAATTGGGAATTTTTTTGTTCGGGAATTTTATATTTCGGATATTTTATAATTCGGGAATTTTATTATTCGGTAATTTTTCAAATCGGGAATTTTATTATTGTAAACTTATTTTCACACGAATAGCCACATAGAGTTGAAAATTTTAGATAATAAACAAGAAGCACTAAAAAATGCGGCTCTGGTCCTACATTTTTATAATGATGAAAAAAGCAACAACAAAAAATTATTTACAAAAAAAACTGTTTTCATAATTATAAAAATTTAAGCCCAGAGCCGCGTTTTTTACTGCTTCCTATTTATTATCTAAAATTTTCAACTCTATGTGGCTATTCGTGTGAAAATAAGTTTACAAATAAAAAAAGTGTCGGTAAGGTAGAAAGCAGGTCACGTGACCCACTCGTCACATGGCCTTAAGCTATAAATACGATTTTTTTCAGAAGACAGGTAAATTTTCATCCCGAGAAATTAAATTTTCAACAAAAAAGTTGATTCTCAACTAAGAAAGATGACTTTCCTACCAAAAAAGGTGAATTTACAAGCAAATGGCCGAATTTCAAAACAAAAAATATTAAACTTCAAGCAAAAATGAAATATTCGAATTTTTAGCCAAAAGAGAAGATTCAGAATTTTTTAACAATTTTAGATTGCGTTTGCGTTTTACATTGAAAATTGGTATTTTAAAACAAAAATCATTAGAATTTGAACAAGATTTAGAATTTTTAACAATTCTAGATTATGATAGTGTTTATCGTCGGAAAGTGGTATTTTTAGGTTAGAAAAAAGTATACTTCAAAAATGATTCATAAATGATCTAAGCCGATTGAAATTTTCTAATTTAAATTTGTTCTGTATGGAAAAAAAATTATTTTGTTTTGGGCAACGTTTATGGAAGTAAATGAAGGGTGGCGGTAGATAACCAACAAAAGCTGAATTTTTCAGGAAGCGTAAAAACACTCTGTAAAATGGAAATCACCACTTTAAGATAAGACAAAAGTCCACGTCCGAGATGACATGTTGCTGATTCACGTCCAAAAAAACTTGATTAGAAGATGTTATTCAGTTTCGAGGAAATAAGCAAGATCAGTTGACAATCTCAAAATGACGCTGATCCGCGCTGACCACAAATTGGTACAGATTCCTCTGCAGATTGCGATAAAAAATCCGTCCGTTTCAATAGAAATACTTCTTTCCTTATTTTTCTTCTTTCACTTCCATAAACATATATTTTAAAAATTTGAAAATTTTCAATCAACTTCCTCTATGGTATGCGCATGAAGTTCTGAACGTTTAAATGAACGAAATTTTTTACTGATGGCCTTGCAAACTAGAAACAGTGCTAAAATATTCGTTAACTTATATTGCAAATAATACAGTCGAACCTGGATTTAGCGCCGGTTTTGGAGCTGACCTAGACGTTAAATCCAGAGACTCGGAAATATCTTGTCTCTCACCTGTTTCTCTCTCTGTTTTGTCACCGCACATCCCCCCGCAAACGTCTCTCACGTATCCCCATGGCGCGGGGTCAATTCTCTGAAGGGCAAAATCCCGGGGAGCTAAATCCAGGTTTCACTGTATATTGCTAATTTAACAACTTTGAGTTTTTTACGACCCACCCTATTATACATCTCATTTCCTTCTCCAACCGAAATAATTGTTTATAAGTGATACGGATGATTGACCACGTTTGAAATTCATAAACTGTCCCAAGCTCGTTAACTTGATTGTTCATCCCACACGCCACTTGACCAAAATCTAGATCCTAATTGTTATCTTTGTTTGTGGCAAAGTCATTAGGAGTGGTTTTACGACACCTGATGCTCGGGAAGCCCTACCTGTCGCTTCCAAGGTCGCAGGTAATAATATTTAACGAGTAACTAATACGCTCTGCTAAAGCGTGGGACGATATTATGAAAAACCTCACGTGGGTTTATGGGAGAGAATGCCAAGATCTTCCATCTAAGAATCTCTCTAAAATCTGCCCAAATAATATTATTTAAAAAAAACATGGGCCAAACTGTTTTAGGGCAACGCTTCCATATAGAGATTTAACGATCTTACTTTGTAATCCTGTCAAAGAGACGAATCGAGTTTAACGATTTTATTTGGGACTCATTAATTTCGATGATTATCTCGAATGGATTAATATTAGTTTCAGTGTTCCACGTGCAAAAGTGTTGCAGATGTAGGCTTGGAATTTCGAGATTAGATTATGTCTGAAGTGCTATTATTCGCTTGCGAAGCCGTATTTCGAAACGTCCCGTGTGTTGCATAAGAAATTATGAAATAGTCATGTTCTCTGTTGTTTTTATCAATATTCATTAATTTTTATGTTTTGTGTTAGCTAGGCTGCCCAAAAAATTCAATGTTCAAAATTCCCTGAAAAAAAGACGACTTCTATACCATAAAAGATGAATTTTCAATCCAAAAGGACGAATTTTCAACAAAATAGTTGAATTTTCAACAAAATAATTAAATTTTCAACCAAATAGCAGAATTTTTAACCAAAAGAAATTAATTCAGAACCAAAAATATAATAATAGACTTTTCAATCAAAAATAATTAACTTCCAACAACAACAAAATTATTTTTTCACGAAAAAGATCACTTTTTTACCAAAAAATGAATTTTCAATCCAAAAAGATGCATTTTAAAGAAAAACAGTGCAATTTTCAACAAAAAAAAAGTTTTCAAGCAAATAGTTGAATTTTCAACCAAATAGCAGAATTTTTAACCAAAAGAAATTAATTCAGAACCAAAAATATAATAATAGACTTTTTAATCAAAAAGAATTAACTTCAAACCAAAAAAGGTGACTTTTTAATCAAGAAAGATCAATTTTTTCACCAAAAGATGAATTTTCAACCAAAAAGGACAATTTTTTAACAAAACAGTTGAAGTTTCAACAAAATAATTAAATTTTCAACCAAATGGTAGAATTTTTAACCAAAAGAAATTAATTCAGAACCAAAAATATAATAATAGACTTTTCACTCAAACAGAATTAACTTCCAACAAACAAAAAATACTTTTTCACAAAAAAGATCACTTTTTTACCAAAAGATGAATTTTCAATCCAAAAAGATAAATTTTCAAGAAAACAGTTGAATTTTCAATAAAAAAAGATGACTTTTAAATAAAATAGTTGAATACACAACATTCAAGAAAGCTTCAAACTTGTCAGTAGGAAAAATATATAAAATGTCGTCTACATATCTTTTGTATAAAATAGGTGTGAAATCTGATAATTTGCAGTTTTTTTCTCAACATCTTGTAAAACTGAATCAGAAACAACTGAGGATAAAGGTGAACCCATAGGACATCCCGAAATTCGTTTACAACATTTATCATAAAAGGAGAAAGCAATACCATTAAAAACTATTCTGGTAGCAATTAATAATTTATTTTTTGTTATTTTTGTTGAGTTTTGATTTAAATTAAGTTTTTCTTCAATTCAATCTGAAGCAAGATCAAGTGAGATACTATCAAACATGGACACTACATCTAAAGAAACTATTGTATGACTTTTTGGTACATTAATGTTTTTTAACTTATCTTTAGGTTCACAATTACTTTTGAAAAACGAACTAGTGTTGATGGAAACAGGTTTTAGAATATTCAAAATATACTTATATATAGATTGTAAGTGAGAGAAACAAGAGTAGAAACAATCAGTCCCCAACTTAAATCAGGTTTGTGGACTTTAGGGAGAGCATAAGCTTTTGCTATGACACTTGTGAGTTTTTAAAAGATATGCACATTAATCATTAATTAATCTTTTACATTTCCATCTGATAGCAATGTCATCACATTTATTTTAAACAGTTGAAACCATATTCGTTTTAATATTCTGGTATGAAACATCATTCTTAAGAATGTTTTCAACTGTACTGCTATAATCTTCTCTGTTACCAGCGATCGTTAAGTTTCCTTCATCAGCCTTCAAAAAAATTAAGTCTTTATGTTTCCTTCAAAAATCTTCAACTGACTGAACAGACTCTAAATTTTCAAATTTATTATTATTTTCAAGATTTAAAGCTATCTGAGTAACAGTTTTACGAATATTAAGTCTAACATCTTCGATATTTTTAATAGAATTTTCAATATTTGGAACCAAACTATTGAGGGGAATCTTATTACCATGCAAAGTAACTCGAAATTTTTTTTCTATAGCTCAAATTTTAGCAACCTCATCAGGGATTACAACCGTTGATAAATACTTTAAACATTTTCTTAATCTAAAATCAGTAATTTTTCTATTAGAAGCTAACCACCTGCTTTTCAATAAATCAAACTTTTTTATGGAATCTTCTCTCTTTGAAAATTTCAAATATCGGAGACTTAACTCTTGTGAGTCAAAAAACTTGTTAATAGAGCCATCAGATATCACTATCGAAAAACGGTATTTTGAGTCATTTTAATTACCAAAATAGTGGAAATCTGAAATCCACTATCAATCCTGACGTGACTTGTCGTCATTTACGAAAACTTCCAAGTATTGTAAATAAATGCAAAAAAAGTGTAGAGAAAATAAAAAATTCGACAGTAAACCAGAAGCAATTTTTGTTCAGAAAATGATATATATTAATTACAAATTCTTCTGTTTAAGCTCCCAATTTGGATCTTATCGAATTTTGAAAAATCTTTGACTGTTTTGGACTAAAAGTAAAGCGTTTTTTTCTATCTAAAGAAGTGGTGCAACTGTATGTCTGGAATCTTGTATTCATTCTTGTTGAAAACATGTTTGGCCTTTTATTAATTACTTCAGTTTCATTTTGAATTGGAAATTTTGAAAATTGAATCTACAAACAATCCCTTTTAACAAAAAAAAATCATAGAAAGGATTATGCAGATTGAAAAATATTAGAGCTTTTGCATACTCTTTCATTACATTATAGTTTTTTTAAGATTTTAAAATCGAAAATTAGCATTTTTGAACAAAAATTATAATTAAAATTCCCAATTTTCACAAGTTGTAGGTTATGCTAGCATTTTACACCAGAAAATGGTATTTTCAATAACAAATGATTTGATTTGATTATATTAAAATTTTTTCATCTATTTAATTTTCTCGGTTATTTTAGCTCTTTTTCACCGTCAATTGGCTTTTGAATCGAAAATCATAAGATTTTTAATGGCTCATAATTTTTTAACAATTTTAGTTCAAAATTTCACACTAAACATCAGTTATTTTCAAGAAAAATTATTAAGTTTCAAAGAAGATTTCTTGGTTCTGAATGATTTTTTGTTATTTAAGTGTTTTTTAACGACAATTATTGATAGATTTAATGAAAAATGAATGGATTGTAAAGAATGTTCATCATTTTCAAAAACTTTAGTTTATACTGGCGCTTTACATACATTGGAAGTATATATTCAAAAAAAAAAATCATTATAATTTGAATAAGATTTAGAATCTTCAAAACAACTTGGATTATTTCATTGTTGTCATTTTGAAATTGATCTTTTTTAATTTAAAAAAATAAATTTTGGAGAAGATTCAGTTTTTTAAACAATTTGAGGGTATGTTCGTGTTTTACATCAAAAATAGGTATTTTCAAACATGAATAATTATAATTTGAAGAAGATTTAGAACATTTCAAAAAACATGATTTATGTCATTGTTGCTCTTTTCAAATTGGTATCTCTTAATTTAAAAAAATTTGTTTTGAACAAGATTAAAAATTGTTGAAAATTTCAGGTAATGTTGGCATTTTACACCGAAAATAGGTTCACAACTCTTTACCAGTTTAAGGTTATTACAATGGTTATTATTATGGATTTTTGCAAGCGAAATCGGTATTTCCAGGAAAAAATAATTGTATAATTAAAAACCATATGTTTTTTTTTATTATTTACATTTCCATGAAGTTTCGAAAGAAGATTCGCCATTTTTGAACAATTTAAGGTTATTTGGACTTTTTTCACAGAAAATCAGTTACTTTAAACAATAATAATTGAATTTCAAAGTGAATTTACGATTCTCAATGATTTGCTTTTGTTAGAATTTTCTGTTGGAAATTGTTGGTATTTTCATCAAAAATATTTAGCTTTCAAAGGATCTTCACCATTTTTCAACAACTTTAGGTTATATTGACGTTTTACATAAAAAAATTCACACTTTTACACGAAAAACATAATTTATACAAGATTCAGAATCTTTGAACAATTTTAGATTATTTCAGCGTAAGTCAGCGAAAATTATCTGTTCTTCGTTCATGTTCAAACATTCAAGTTTAATTTTAAATTCACAAATATGTTATCAATTAATTCCTTAAAGGATCAGAAATAAGTAAACTCCTCAAATATTCACAGCCGTTATTTGACATAACAATACATGTAATATTACGGATATTTCAGTTGAACATTTTGGATGTTGGAGAGTAAAATCTCACCTTTTAGTATCTACATATACTATCTTTGAACATCTAGATTGCTGTCCCATAGTTAAACATAAAATATGTTAAACCTGAACATCTAGAGGTTACGTTTAAACATCCATTTTTCTCCGTGTTGCAGTTTTCTCAAAAATAAAAAAAAAATTTTTGGTGGAGACGCTGACTGCCCGAGCAGCTAGCACCTCCAGTAGATAAAAACCTTAAAATTTAAACATCTAATGATTCCAGAATTTTGGGCTCTTGAAATACGAAAAACCAGTTTCAAAAAAACAACTCCTATCACTGACAACCAACCCTAAATTTTGAAAAATTATTTGTTAATAAAACAAACTACTGCAGAATTTCGGGCTATTTTCGGGCTTTTGAAATACCCAAAAAAAAATTTTTTGTTAAATAACTCCTGTCATTGACAACCAAACCTCAATTTTGAAAAATTATTTTTGGACAAAAAAAACTATTCCAGAAATTCGGGCTCTTAAAATACCGAAAAACAAAGTTCGAAAACACAACCCCTGTAGTTGACAACCAACCCTCAATTTTGAAAAATTATTTTTGGACAAAACAAACTACTTCAGAATTTCGGACTATTTTCGGGCACTTAAAATACCCAAAAACAAATTTTGAAAAAGCAACCCCTGTCACTGACGACCATCCCTAAATTTTGAAAAATTATTTGTTGATAAAACAAACTACTCCAGAATTTCGGACTATTTTCGGGCTCTTGAAATACCCAAAAACAAATTTTTTTTTCAAATAACTCCTGTGACTGACAACCAACCCTCAATTTAAAAAAATAATTTTTAGACAAAACAAACTACTCCAGAATTTTGGGCTATTTTCGGGCTCTTGAAATACCCAAAAACAAATTTTTTTTTAAATAACTCCTGTCACTGACAACCATCCCTCAATTTTGAAAAATAATTTTTAGGCAAAACAAACTACTCCAGAATTTTGGGCTATTTTCGGGCTCTTGAAATACCCAAAAACAAATTTTTTTTCCAATAACTCCTGTCACTGACAACCAACCCTCAATGTTAAAAAATAATTTTTAGACAAAACAAACTACTCCAGAATTTTGCGCTATTTTCGGGCTCTTGAAGTACCCAAAAACAAATTTTTTAAGAATAACTCCTGTCACTGACAACCAACCCTCAATGTTGAAAAATAATTTTTAGACAAAACAAACTACTCCAGAATTTTGCGCTATTTTCGGGCTCTTGAAATACCCAAAAACAAATTTTTTTTCCAATAACTCCTGTCATTGACAACCAACCCTCAATTTTGAAAAATGATTTTTGGACAAAACAAACTACTCCAGAAATTCGGGCTCTTAAAATACCCAAAAACAAAGTTCGAAAAAACAACCCCTGTAACTGACAACCAACCGTCAATTTTGAAAAATGATTTTTAGACATAACAAACTACTCCAGAATTTTAGGCTATTTTCGGGTTAATCTTGGGCGGTAATGTCGATTTTTATTCTCTTGTATTTTCCTCAAAAAACAAAATTTCTGGTGGAGGTGCTGACTGCCCGAGCAGCGAGCACCTCCAGTAGATAAAAACCTTAAAGTTTTAAAATTTAATGATAATAGAATTTCGGGCTATTTTCGGGCTCTTGAAATACCCAAAAACCTATTTCAAAAAAACAGCATTATCAATTTATCAGTTTTGATAATTCAAATACTCATATTTCTGTAAAGACGTTCTTCCATTAAAATCGGTAAAATACGTGTCGTCGTAAAATCGTAAAAATATGTCATCGTAAAATCCTAACATTATTTCAAAAATTGATTTCAATACGAGTTGCATTGAGATTCAATAATTTTTATTTGAAAATTTTAAAGATTTTGGGAACTTCAATATTGTCAAATGCACAAAAATGGGGTATTTTCGGAAACATGAGCGATGGAGAAATTTTTCATCGGACAATATTGTTGTGTTCGCCGAGTAAAACTCAAAACAAATTTCTCGTTTTCGAATTTCCTCTGCGGGATTTTAGGAAATATGAGAGATGAGGAAATTTGTTATGAGACAATCTTGTTGTATTCGCCGAGCAGAACTCAGCACAAATTTCTCATTTTGTCCAAAAATTATTTTTCAAAATTGAGTCGTGGTTATCATTGATTGTGGTTGATTTTGGAAAATTAATTTTCGGGTATTTTAACAGCCCAAAGATCAACATTACCACCAAAATCAGCCCAAAAATAGCCCGAATTTATAAAGTATTTTTGTGTTGTTAAAAAAGTATTTTAAGAAACTGAGGGGTGGTTTTCAGTGATAATGTTAGATTTTAAAAGATTGATTTTTGCGTATTTCTAGAGCCCGAAAATAAAACAAAATTCTGGAGTAGTTTGTATTGTCCAAAAATTATTTCTCAAAATTGAGGGTTGGTTGTCAGTGATAGGTGTTTTTTTTTTCTAAACTGGGCTTTGAGTATTTCAAGAGCCCGAAAATAGCCCGAAATTCTGTTATGATTAGATTTTCAAATTTTAAGGCTTTTATCTACTGGAGGTGCTAGCTGCTCGGGTAGTCAGCACCTACGCCCAAAATTTTGTTTTTTGAGAAAAATACGGGAGCCCAAAAATCGGCATTACCGCCCAAAATTAGCCCAAAATTAGCCCATAATTAGCCCAAAATTGTGGCATAAAAGACATATTGATAATCCGTTGTGGAGGTGTGAGCTGATCGGACCTCAAGCGAAAGATACGGGAGCGTTCACATATTACGTAACATTAAAAAGGGGGGAGGAAGTTCTTGTTTCGTTACGGTCTATTATGTGTGTGTAGGAGAGGGGGGGGGGGGGTATTTTTGACTCGAGTACGTAATATTTTTAATTGGGTATTTTCACTTCAACCGAAAATTTACTTCTTGTTTAAAACTCATATTTTGATATTGAAAAGTCAAACTAAAATCTTTTTTGGATGAAAATTCAAGAATTTTGTCAATACTTATTTTTTTAATTAAAAAATTCATCTATTTCAGTAGAAATTGCATCTTTCTTGGATAAAAATGCAACTGTTTGGTTGAAAATTCAACAATTTTATTAAAAAGTCAAGATTTTTAGTTGAAAATTCATCTCTTTGGTTGAAAGTTTAACTGTTTTGTTGAAAATTGATGTTTTTGAATGAATGTTCATCTCATTGGTTAAAAATTGAACTATTTTGTTTAAAATTATTTTTTTTCTGAAAATTTATATTTTCTGGTTGAAAATTCAATTTTTGTACAGTAAATTCGTCTATTGGCTCGAAGGTTCAATAATTTAGATTAACTTTTTTTTCTTTCATGACTGAAAAATCTTTATTTGTTTGAATGTCGTCTTTTTGGATTTAAAATTAATTTTTTATGCAATTTAATTTTTGTTGTTGAAATATTAACTATTACATTTTTTTGTTGAGAACTTATATTTTTTGGCGGAGAATTCGATTACTTTGTTGAAAACTCAAGTCTTTTGTTAAAAAGTCATTTTTTACAGTAGAATTTCTTTTTTAATAAATAAATAAATTCGAAAATTCTAATTTTGTTATCTGAAATATTGTTTTATTCCGTTTATAAAAGATCCCATCTGAAAAATATTACAAGATTAAAATGCTGGTATTTTAACATTAATCGTTAGGGAAAATGAGAAATTGGTCAAGAAAAAATCAGGGATTTTTGCAAAGGGTACTTTTTGTCACGGTTATAGGGTACTTTTTCTCGCTCAAAGGGTAACAAATTCAGGATAAATTCATAAAATTTCAGTACAATTCAAATTAAATTAAAAAGAATTCAAAACAATTGGAAAAAATTACAAAAATCAAAACAAAAAATTCATTGATTGCCGTTAAATTGGAATAAATATATAGGAATTTAAGAAAAACGAGAAGAATTCGATGGAATTCATAAAAATTCAAGGTGAATTAAAAAAATTCAAAAAAATTGAAAACATTTTAGAGGTATGAATAAACTTAATTAAATTTAGTAAATTTGAAATGAGCTTATAAAAATTCAAGGGAATTCAAAAGAATTTGATGAAATGTTTAAGAATTCAAGGCGAGATGAAAAGAATTTAGGATCAATGAAATAAAAACTTCAAAAAGATTTTAAAAAATCCATTAAATTATAAATAATTGAGTTAATTTAGAAGAATTGAAGTAAATTAAAAAAAATTAAGAAAATTCCAAAGAATTTAAAAGAATTCAGGGTGAATTCCAAAAAAAATTCAAATCTCCTCAAATCTTTGAAGCCCTACTAATGTCTAACTAATTAAGTAACTAATGACTACAAAACAATTCAAGTTGAATTTAAAAAAATTCAAATAAATTGGAAAAATGGTGAAAATCGAACAAAAGTGCCATTGATTACAATAAAATTCGAGTGCATTTAGAGAAATTGAAGGTAAATGAGTAGAATTATATTAAATTCATTAAAAAAATCAAGCTGAAATTAAAAGAATTCAAAAATATGAAAAAACTCATTGAATTGAGTAGAATTAAGTGAATTTAGAAGAATTCAAAAGAATTCAGGATTAATTAATAAGAACTCAGGGAGAATTTGAAAAAATATTTAAAAATCTCTTCAAATCTTTGAAGCCCTACAAAATCCCACACTCTTGTGAATAAATTCTTTGAAATACATTAAAATATTAAAATCCCTTACAATTTTTAAATCCCTTTATATATCTTGTAAATGCTTTAAAATCTTTTAAAATACCCTAAAATATTTCAAGGTCTTTGAAATGCCTTCAAACTATGGAAATAAACAAAAAATTCTGGGAATTGTTTAAAATTTCTTAACATGTTTCAAATCCTTTGAAATCCCATTAAATTACTGAAATCAATTTAAAATTCCTTTCTAATCTTTTAAAATAGTCTAAAATATTTCAAATCCTTTAAAATCTTTTGAAATTCCTTCGAAATATTTGAAAGCTCTTGAAAATGCTAAGGAATTTGAAAAAATACCTTAAAATATTTCAAATCCTTTTATCATTTTATCAATTGATTCTCAGGATCAATTAAGTAAAAACTTTATCTTTATCTTCCAAAATTCTAGAAAATTCTATATCCTTAAATATTTTACTCTTTAAAATCCATTCAAATTAATAAAATCAACTAAAAATTCCTTGGAATATTTTAAGATACACTAAAATATTTAAGATCCTTTGAAATCTTACAAAATATCTCACTTCTCGTAAATAAATTCTTTAAAATCCACTATAATATTATAAAATTCCGTGAAATTCTATGATGATATTTACAGATATCCTGGAAATCCTCGGAAATCTTATAAAAAACGTGAAGTCTTTTAAAATATCTTAAAACCTTATATGTCCTGTAGTACTTTTAAATCCCTTGAAATTGTTAAATTAATGAAGAATTCCTTGGAATCTTTTACAATTCCCTAAAATATTTCAAATTAAAAGATCTTGAAAATGCCTTGGAGGTTTTAAAAATACCCCTAAATTTGTTAAAATCCCTTCAAATTATTGAAATCTATTAAAAATTTCTCGGAATCTTTAAAAATACCCTGAAATATTTCAAAAGATTTCAAGACAATTCAGAAATAGGTCTAGACCTGAATTGAATAGTGATTAACCAATTATTTAATTTATCGAAAGAAAAGTCACTAATGTGATCTTTTTGTTTAAAAAAGCGTTTTGAGAAATAAAAATGACTAATAGTGACTGTGTATCAGCCTTGATTATTTTTTAGTTACTTCTTACAGAAATTCCCTGATTTGTTACTTTTTTCCAAAATCCCTGACTCTTGGAAGCTTTAATCACTGGGTACCTGAGGGAGATTCCCCCACTACACGGCTTCCCCTCACTCAACCGAACTGCTGTTTTCGATCCTAGTCAGCGGGAGTCCTTTGTACATAATGAGCACTAAAATGCCGAGTATAACATTTTTTTAATTTAGCACTTGGTAATTACACATCTTCTCCGGGGAAGTCTGGGTTTTCCAGTACTTTAGGGTTCCTGGAGTGAGTTCCTCGAGGACACGAGATTCAACCAATGCCCCAGGTGTTAAAGACACATCTACTCCGGGGAAGTCTGCTCTTACCAGTCCTTTAGGGTTCGTGGAGAAAGTTCCTCGAGGACACGAGATTGAACCAATGCCCCAGGTGTAAAATACACATCTTCTCCGGAGAAATGTGGGGTTTGCAGTATTTTAGGTTACTTGGAGTAGGTTTCTCGAGGACACAAGGTTCATGCAATGCCCCAGGTGTAAAAAACAAATATTCTCCGTGGAAGTCTGGTTTTTACAGTACTTTAGGGTTCGTGGAGTAAGTTTCTCGAGGACACGAGATTGAGCCAATGCCCCAGGTGTAAAAAACACATCTTCTCCAGGGAAGTCTTGATTTTACAGTACTTTAGGGTTCCTAGAGCGAGTTCCTTAAGGATAGGAGATTGGACCAATGCCCCAGGTGTAAAATACACATCTTCTCCAGGGAAGTCTGGTTTTTACAGTACTCTAGGTTGCTTGAAGTAGGTTCCACGAGCACACGAGATTGATGCAATGCCCCAGGTGTAAAAAACACATCTTCTCCGGGGAAGTCTGGTTTTTCCAGTACTTTAGGATTCCTGGAGTAAGTTCCTCGAGGACACGAGATTGATGCAATGCCTCAGGTGTAAAATACACATCTTCTCCAGGGAAGTCTGGTTTTTACAGTACTCTAGGTTGCTTGAAGTAGGTTCCTCGAGCACACGAGATTGATCCAATGCCCCAGGTGTAAAACACACATCTTCTCTGGGGAAGTCTTCTTTTTCCAGTCCTTTAGGGTTCCTGGAGTGAGTCCCTCGAGGACACGAGATGGAACCAATGCCCCAGGTGTGAAAAACACATCTTCGCCGGGGAAGTCTGGGTTTTACAGTAATTTAGGTTGCTTGGAGTAGATTCCTCGAGGGCACGAGATTGATCCAATGCCCCAGGTGTGAAACACACATCTTCTCCGGGAAGTCTGGTTTTTACAGTCCTTTAGGAGTCCTGGAGTACGTTCCTCGAGGACACGAGATTGAACCAATGCCCCAGGTGTAAAAAATACATCTTCTTCGGGGAAGTCTGGTTTTTCCAGTACTTTAGGGTTTGTGGAGTGAGTTCCTCGGGGATACGAGATTGAACCAATGCCCCAGGTGTTGAAAACACATCTTCTCTGGGGAAGTCTGGTTTTTCCAGTACTTTAGGGTACCTGGAGTAAGTTTCTCGAGGACACGAGATTGAGCCAATGCCCCAGGTGTAAAAAACACATCTTCTCCAGGGAAGTCTGGTTTTTACAGTACTTCAGGGTTCCTGAAGTGAGTTCTTCGAGGACACGAGATTGGAACAATGCCCCAGGTGTGAAAAACACATCTTCTCCGGGGAAGTCTGGTTTTTCCAGTACTTTGGGATTCCTGGAGTAAGTTGCTCGAGGACACGAGACTGATGCAGTGCCCCAGGTGTAAAACACACATCTTCTCCGGGGAAGTCTGGTTTCTCTAGTACTTTAGTGTTCCTGTAGTAAGTTCCTCTAGGACAGGAGATTGATGCAATGCCCCAGGTGTAAAACACACATCTTCTCCGGGGAAGTCTGGTTTTTACAGTACTCTAGGTTGCTTGAAGAAGGTTCTTCGAGCACACGAGATTGATGCAATGCCCCAGGTTTAGAAAAGACATCTTCTCCGGGAAAATCTGGTTTTACCAGTACTTTAGGGTTCGTGGAGTAAGTTCCTCTAGGACACGAGATTGAACCAATGCCCCAGGTGTGAAAAACACATCTTCTCCGGGGAAGTCTGGGTTTTCCAGAACTTTAGGGTTCCTGGAGTGAGTTCCTCCAGGACACGAGATTGAACCAATGCCCCAGGTGTTAAAAACACATCTTCTCTGGGGAAGTCTGGTTTTTCCAGTTCTTTAGGGTTCCTGAAGTAAGTTCCTCGAGGACACTAGATTGATGCAATGTCCCAGGTGAAAAACACACATCTTCTCCGGGGAGGTCTGGTTTTTCCAGTACTTCAGTGATCCTGGAGTAAGTTCCTCAAGGACACGAGATTGATGCAATGCCCGAGGTGTAAAACACACATCTTCTCCGGGGAAGTCTGGTTTTTACAGTACTTTATGTGGCTCGGAGTAGGTTCCTCGAGGACACGAGATTGATGCAATGCCCCAGGTGTAAAAAAGACATCTTCTCCGGGAAAATCTGGTTTTACCAGTACTTTAGGGTTCGTGGAGTAAGTTCCTCGAGGACACGAGATTGAACCAATGCCCTAGGTGTAAAACTCATCTTCTCCGGGGAAGTCTGGTTTTTCCAGTACTTTAGGATTCCTGGAGCAAGTTCCTCGAGGACACGAGATTGAACCAATGCCTCAGGTGTAAAAAAGACATCTTCTCCGGGAAAATCTGGTTTTACCAGTACTTCAGGGTTCGTGGAATAAGTTCCTCGAGGACACGAGATTGAACCAATGCCCTAGGTGTAAAACTCATCTTCTGCGGGGAAGTCTGGTTTTTCCAGTATTTTAGGTTTCGTTGAGTAAGTTCCTCGAGGACACGAGATTGAACCAATGCCCCAGGTGTAAAAAACACATCTTCTCCGGGGAAATGTGGGGTTTGCAGTATTTTAGGTTACTTGTTGTAGGTTCATCGAGGACACGATATTGATCCAATGCCCTAGGTGTAAAAAATACATCTTCTCCGGGAAAGTCTGGTTTTTCCAGTACTTTAGGGTTCCTGGCTCCTCGAGGACACGAGATTGAACCAATGCCTTAGGTGTGAAAAACACATCTTCTCCGAGGAGGTCTGGTTTTTCCAGTACTTTAGGGTTCCTTCCCCGAAAGGAAGTTGAGCTCCTCGAGGATATGAGATTCAACCAATGCCTCAGGTGTAAAAAACACATCTTCTCCGAGGAAGTCTGGTTTTTCCAGTACTTTAGGGTTCTTGGAGTAAGTTCCTCGAGGACACGAGATTGATGCCATGCCCCAGGTGTGAAAAACACATCTTCTCCGGAGAAGCAAACGCACTTTTCTGCCCTTGCCCAGTAGCCAAAAAGATCAGCCTCGATCTATGGCACGCCTTGACGCATATTTGCTCGAGAAAAAACAGGTACTGAAATCATCCTCTGCGAGTCCAGCAGTTGGCCGAGGTACACCGCCCCACACTAGGGAGAGGAAATAATTATCCTCCCTCTCATTATCACTGAGTACTCTCGAAAACAGGGGCTTTTCCGCGGTCCCCTCACAAAATACCTCCACCCCCCTCCAAACAGATAAGCCACCTACAACCGAACGGTGGCATATATCAAAAATTCATAATATGCATTGGTATTGAAACAGACGTATTTTCATTCTTTTGTTTTTATAATTAAATAATGTGCGCATCCTGTGAAATTTTTTTATTATACATTTTATTGCGACTTCTGTCGTTTATTCATTTTAATTTATTTTTTTATACGTTTTGAATGAAAAATACGTATCCTAGCATAAAGCGGTTCTGAGAACATTTTTTGATATAATTTAGGCAAAAAATTTAGATAAATAAAATGTTATTGTGACTTGCGTCGTTTTTTCAAAAAGTCAATCTTTTTATTTTCAAGACTATTTTTTACGGTAAAACCAAAAACTATGTGTCCTATTAAAAAATCATTGGGGAACAATTTTGTGCTCTTTCTTCGATCAGCAACTTTTGTATATTTATTTTTTTCATAGCTTGTGCCGTTTGTGCAACAATTGAATTTTTAAATTTGTATTGCTGTTTTTTAAGAATAAAACAAAAACTACATGTCCTCCCAAAAAATGATTTTTGAAAAATTCATAGATCTTTTTCGAATGCACAATTTTTCTCAATACATCTTTTCTCGTATCTTGTATGGTTTGGAATTTTTTATTTTTTATTATTTTTTTGTGGAATCGAAATTTGAATTTTCGATTTTGCAAGAAAAGTCAAAATGTTGTAATGTCAATTTTGTAGGGTGTTCAAAAAGCTACGTTCTTTTTTTTGACCTTTTTTATATCGTGCGGTGTTTGGCTTAAAATTTTCATTTTAGTTTTTTTTTTATTTTGAAAATGCTGTAACTCTGGTCATTTGTTTTTCATCGAAAAAGGTCGTGAGGTCTTTTTTGAATCCTGCCAATAGCCGTCAAAGAGTAATCGGATTAGATATCAATTTGGCACACGTTCTTAGGGATAAAAATGAAAAATGTTAGATCATTTTCCACATTTTTGAGACCATTTCCTTCAAGATTTCAGAATTCTATATACGGCTATTCGTAGTACTCGGAATGTCGAACAATAATTTTTGATGACTTTTTTCGATGAAAAGAAAATTGTCAGAGTCATAGGATATAAAAAAATTAAAAAAAAACGAAAAAGAACATTTTAAACCAAACAACACTCATTATGAAAGAAAAATTAAACGATGAAAAAAGTGCTTTTTGAAAGCCCTACGAGATTAATATAAAAACTTTTTGAATTTTCTGGAATAATTGAACATTCAAATTTTGATCACACAATAAATTATGAAAAATCAAAAATTCAACTTTGCAGTCAAAATATGCAAGATAAGAAAAAAGATGAATAAAGGAAAATCGTGCACTAAAATAAGTGCTACAAATTTGTTATCAATCACTTTTTGATAGGACACGCAGTTTTTGCTTTATTCATGAAAAACAACATTAACAATAACAAAATTAATTTTGCAAGAAAACGACACAAGCTACAATAACATTTCATGCTAGGGTTAGTATTTTTCACCAATATCGTAAAAAAGAATATTAAAAATAAACAAACCAAATTGATTGAAAAATGATACAAGTTTCAATAAAATGTTTAAGAACAAAATTGTTTTTTCATAGGATGGCAAGAAAATTAAATACAAAATAAAGAACAAATATTGAAGTCATCATGAAAAATAAAAGTCGTACTTCAGCTTGCAATATCTGAATAAGCAATCACAGGCCGAAAAGTGCGCATCATATTAAAAAAAATTGTTATTGAACAATTTATTGCAACCAGTGTCGTTTTTCCATAAATTTGATTTGTTTATTTTCAATGTTATTTTTTACGACCTAAACTAAAAATACGTATCCTAGCGGGATCTGGTTCTGCGCAAATTTGTAGATATAATTTAAGCGTAAAATTTTGTTAAATAAAATGTTATTGTAGCTTGTGTCCCGTTCCCCAAAAGTTAATTTTTTATTTTTAATATAATTTTATAACAAGAGTTCATAACAAATTTTTAGACATTTTTTGGCTGCACAAATTTTTTCTTTTTATTTATTTCGCTTCTTGTGTTGTTTTTCCAAAAATTTAATTTTTTTATTTTCAATCTTATTTTTTACGACTAAAACAAAAAGTACGCTTTGTATCAAAAAATTATTGATGAAAAATTTGGATGAGTTTTCACTCATTTTTGGAAGAGAAACATTTGTCTATTCAATTTTTTCATGGCATGTGTCGTTTTTCCAAAAATCTAATTTTTTTAATTTTCAATGTTGTTTTTACGAATAAAACCAAAACCACACATTCTATCATAAAATATTTGATACAAAATTTGTTTCTCTTTTCGGGTGAACGACTTTTGTCTTATTATTTTTTTCATACTTTGTGTCGTTTTTCTGAAAATTTAATTTTTTTATTTTTACTGTAGTCGAGTTATGAAGTTATGAAGTCGAGTGTGAAACACGAGATACGCGATGAAATTCTGTTCGGTAAAGCCGAAAGAGCTTTAACAAAAGAAACTTCACAATCACCTAATGGTAGTTGCTGATGCGTTGACCTTTAATTTTGAAAGGTCAGTGCTTTTCGAAAGTTCACCCGAAAAATATTCAATATTCAGAAAATTTGGTTTGAAGCGGTACAAAAATTCCATTACAAGTTCCAAAGTTAGGAATTGAATACTAAACAATTTTAATTTCGGTGAGTTCAAAAGTGAGCAAATTAAAATTTTGAGTGCTAGAAATTAAATGACTATTCAACAAAATTATTAGGAATAAAACAATACGAGGTATCCAAAGTTTAAAGAACAAAAAATTAAAAATTTATATTGAGTACACTGACCAGCAAAATTAGGTCCCACATGTTTTCAGGTAATTTCGCATCATACATATACGCTCTCACCTTCTTCTGTATAGTCTGATTGAACCGCTCAGCAACATCATTCTGCTCAGGTGTGTCGGGACTCGAAAGCTGCTGTTCTGCACCTAGACTATTTAAAACTTCAATAGTATAGCCACATGTATATTCTGTACCTTGATCTGTACGCAGATAACATACTTTCACATCTCTGGCTAATCAATTTCGAGCGCTTCTCACAAATGCCTCAAAACAGTGCCCTGTTTCGCTTTTTGTCTTCCTAGGACATGCCATTGCTAACCGCGAGAAGTCATCAACTTTATCTTTCAAATTCTCATCTTTATCTGTTTCAGCATTATTTTTATCTAAACGCGGTTTATTCATGTCGGTCTCACTCTCATATTGTTATCTTTAACCTCATCTCGTATTTGTTTATCAAATTCACCTCAACTTTCTCAATTGACTCTCTTGCCGTTATGCTTCTTGTTCGATATCTATTCATATCATTAGTATTAGTCTGATCTTCAGTCAAGTTAGCTACAATCTTGTTACTTACTCTCTAAGAATTGCTCTCATCTTTATTTTTGTTCTTAATTATTTCGAATTCTATTATACAATAAGGTCTAACATAACTTCGATTGTGCCCGCTCCCTTCGTTTTTAAGTCTTCTGACTAATCTTTATAACTATTTCTTTTTATTATAACATTTATTTGTTCATATTTCTTTACGAAAACGAATAAAATCAAATAAGATCGAGCAAAGATAAATACCCGGGATTTCATATAATTATGTACGTACAAATCACATCTCAAAAATCTTGTTCACACATCTAAAAAATTTACTTACGCTGACCCTGAGTAGGGGTATTGCAAGCATCAATTTCCATCTTGCCTTTTTCTGCCATTCTCGATTCTTTTCTCCTCTTCTCTTCCATTATCTTCGGCCTTTTCTTTAATTGTCTCCTTTCAAACACAACACAGTTTTTTTCACTTAAAAATCACTTCAAGTCTTAAAGACTCGCGCATTGGAAGTGGTCTGGGCCCATAACCTGTTGGGGGTTTTGCAATGGCTAATAATAAAAAGACCATATATTTCGAAGACAGCTTTTATTGATGTACTTCTTATGGCACGTCTGCTCTCTTTATGAGTCCGAAACGTACTGAAGTTTTAAGAGAGCTTGCACGAAGCTTGGTGAAGCTTCACACTGTGCATAAAGCAATCAGGCGTTATTTCTCACATTTTTAGTTTGAGAAGAAATTAATTTTTAATTTTTAAAAACTAATTCATTCTCAGAACAGAATAATTTTCAACAAAATACATGATTTTTTAAACAAATATTTTAATTCCTAATGAAATTTTTGACCAAAATTTTCAATTTTTTACCAAAAAAGACCAATTTTCAACAAAGTAGATGAATTTTCAAATAAAAAAGATCAATTTTACAGAAAAAATAGAATAGTTTAATTTTTAGTTAAAGAAATGAATTTTTGAACAAAAAATTTGGCAAAAAGATTAAATGTCTATAGGAAAAAAATTTTCGACAAAAAATTAGGTTCAATTTTTAGTTAAAAAAATTGATTTTCAGAAAAAAACACTAATTTTCAACCAGAGAAAAATTAATGATGAATTAAAAAAAATAATTTTCCATTAAAAAAGGATAATCTTTAACAAAATACATGTATTTTCAACTTTTTCATGAAAATTTCATAAAATTTCACTATTTCGTTGAAAATGTAATTATTTTGTTGAACATTCAACTGCTTTGTAAAAAAATAATTATTTTTTATTGAAAATTCATCTTTTTTGGTTGAATGATTATTCTTTATACTTAAATATTCAATTATATTTTGGGTTCAAAATTCATCTATTTTCGTTAAAAATTGAAGTACTTTATTGAAAGTTTAATTATTTAGTTGAAAATTCAATTTTTTTATTAGACATTTGTCTATTTGGACAGAAAATAAGTCCTTTTGTATGGAAAATTAATCTTTTTTTTATTATAAAAAAACTGAACTATGTATTTTCTTTAAAATTGAATTATTTTGTTGAAAACTCATATTTTTTGGTCAAAATTTTTTTTTAAATAAATATTTAACAAAAATATTAATTTTCACCAGAAATACGAACTTGCAACAAAATTCGTTAATTAATTAATATGTAGTTGAATATTCAATAAAAAATAGATGAATTCAAAAAATTGAATTTATTAACAAACTGGTTCAACTTGTGATCAAAAAGAACAAATTTTCAACCGAAAACAAGAATTTTGTTAGAATCTTTCATTTTTATCCCGTAAATATCAATTTTCTGCCAGAAGATGAATTTTTAACAAAATAGTTTAATTTTTAACCAAAGAGACGAATTTTCATCTAAAATAACGAATCTTGATCCAAAAAGATAAAGTTTCAACAAAGTAGTTCAACCTGAAACCTAGAAATTGAATTTTCAAACCAAAAATATAAATTTTCAACAAATAAATATTTTTCAATCCAAAAAATTCAAGCCGAAAATATGAAATTTTAACAAAAAAGTTGATTTTCGAATAAAAAAACTTGCATTTTGACGAATTTTCACTAGAAAAAGACCAATTTTCTACCAATCATGGAACAGTTACATTTGCAAAAAATTTTTTTTTTTAAATAGTTACATTTTCAATCAAAGACATAATTTTTAACAAAATCGTTCCACTTTTACCCAAGTAGTTTAATTTTGAATTGAAATAGATTAATTTTTGACCAAAAATAACATATTTACATATCCAGTTAAATTAATGTTTAATCAAAAAATAAAATGAATTTTTGAATAAAATTATCAATTTTCAACTGAAATAGTTAAATTTTCGTATCAAATTTTCAATTTTCATTATAAAAATTGAAATTTTAACCAAAGAGATACATTTTCTACTAAGATGTGGAAGCTTCAATAAAAAAACTATTGTTATTTAGTTTATGAATTACTAAAATTCCTATTTATTTATTATCAACTTGAATTATAATTAAATTAATAGAACTCAATAAAAAAAATCCAACTATTTTTGGTTGAAAGCTATATGGGATTTTGCGACAAGATTATACAATTTTACAGTATATTTGAAATTTATAAAGTTTATTTGTCAAACAAAAGTTGAGTTGTATATTGTATATAAATATTGTAAGTAAACACAGAATGTTTTACTTTGAACGAAAATTGCTCGCGTAAAAATTATTTTTAGGTTTACACCATCAGTATTCATGACTATATCACAATTGAAATACACCGTAGGATGTTAATGAAGGTATGTTTATTATTAAAATTAATAATTATTAGACTATTTACATTTTCATATTTAAAAGTAATTACGTAAATAAACTTAAAATTATGATTGGAACACCAACATGATACCCATTGTCGCTTAATGATAAAAAACAAATCTTAAAAATTAAAATACGGAAAAAAATTAAAATACGGAAAAAATGCCTCATGACGAACGAAATGTATTAAGATTACAATGGCAACTATTACTACTAATATTTAAATAAAACAGCCTATTTACTAAATGTTGTAAAAGTTAAATTTAATATTACACCAGATTTAAAATATTTTAAACGATTTCAAATATTTCAATGATTTCAAACGAATGCTAACAAATTTTGAACTATATCAAAAGGTTTCAACAAATTTAAGAAGATTTCGAAAGATGTCAATGAGTTCAATCTAACACAAAAGATTTGGCAAGCAAAGATTACAGGAAGCTTTCACAAATATTTCAAGGATTTCATAAAAATTTCCAAAGATGTAGAAAAATTTCAGAAAGATTTCAAGGATTTCAAATATTTTACAAAAATGTAAAAAGATTTCACGAAAATTTCAAGCCTTCACAAAGATTTTAAGTACTTAAACAGATTTCAACGAATTCACAAAGATTTCAAAGATATCAAAGACGACTTATGTTCGCAAAATTTAAGAATTTGTTTATTTATGTTTCTGCTTTCTTTAAACATTGTTGGCCACTAAAAATGAAATGGCTCATTTTTCACAACCATAACAAATGGTTATTTCATTATTTCATGTAAAAAAAAGGAGAAATGGAAAAACTTGACTTCTTGACCTGGAAAACCTGGAAGAGACCGTGATTTTCGTTTATAGGAATTGCTGGACACCCGAAATAATTAAAACATGTGGAGATTTTTTTTATACTTTTTTAAGGTTTGACGAAAGTGAAAAAAAAATGTGGAGGTACTTAATTTTTTATTTCGAAAAAGTAATTTCAAGAGATTATTAAAACAAATTTCCAAACATTTAGAAAATTGTCCAAGAAGAATCTGAAAGATTTCAAGTCAATTTTTTTAATTTTGCAGAATAAAAAAAATCAGGAAAATTTGAATAATTTTTAAAAATTAGAAGCTCTAGAATGTTGGACAATATTAAAAAAAGAATTTTCTGAGTATTCGCGTGCAAATTTTAAATAATTTTTTATTTTGAAAAATGAAATTTAAGTGAGAAAATTAAAAAAGGTTATCAAACGATTTGCTACAATTTCGAAGAAGAGTATAGAAGATTTTGAAGCAAAAATTTTTTATTTGGTAAGATTAAAAAATAAATAATGAATGGAATAAGTTCAGCAAATATTTATTAGAATTGAAGAGATTCAAAAAGAATTATAAACTTTAAAATAATTTTAATGTAGAATTTTAAAGATTTCAAAAATAAACTTCAGAAACTTTAAAAGAATTTCGAAAGTTTTCAATAGAATGAACAAATTTTCCTAAAATTCCTGTGAAAATTTGAAGATTATAAGGCAATTTTTTAAAATTCTGAATTATTTCTCAAAATTCTAAGAAAAATTCGAGTCAGTTGCAAATATTTTTAGGAATTAAAGACGTTTTAAATAGATGAGAAATATTTAAGAACTGGGAAACATTTCCGAAAATTTATGAGATATTTTTTAATTCTTCCAAAAAACAAGATTGTGTTTTGTCACATCTGAAATGTTCAAACATCTTTTTTTAATTTTCTCAAGAATCTTATAAAAATTATATTTATATAGATTTAAAAACAAACTGATCATTCTTATTTTCTTGTTCTCAATTCTCAGAATTTAATTTCAACTACACTTTGAGTGCTTAAAAGCTTTTAACAAATAAATTGTTATTTCGAATTCGTATGTTATATTACTATTATTTCATGTTTTTTAATTGTTTTCAATTCACTTAATTTCATTCAAATTCAGCTTAATTTTTTACATGCATTTCATCGAATTCTTCTCCTTTCCCTTAAGTCCCTCTAGATTCATTCAAATTTTATTGTAATAAATAGAATTTTTTCGATTTTTGAATTTTTTCCTAATTCACTTAATTTCTTTGGAATTAAATTGAATTGTTTTGTAGTCAATAGTCACTTTTTGGATTATAAATTATTAGGGTTTGAAAGATTTGAATAGATTTGACATTTTTTATGCAATTTATCATGAATTCTTATTACTTTATCCTGAATTATTTTTAATTCTTTGAAATCCTCTTAAATTTATTTAATTCAATTGAATTCGTCTAAAGTTACTCAATTCTACTTAATTCAATGGATCGTTCTTCAATTTTTAAAAGTTCTTATTTAATTGATTCTAAATTCTTTATGCCTTACTGTGGATTCTTAGGTATTTCATAAAATTCTTTTTAATTCCCTTGAATTTTTCTAAGCTCATTCCTAAGTTCCTGAATTTAATTAATGTTTTTCATATTTAAAATTGTTTTCAATTCATTCGAATTTTTTAGAGTATACCTTGAATGATTACGAATTTCATCGAATTCTTCTCGTTTCCCTGAAATTCATCTACATTCCTTCGAATTTTACGCAAATCAATGAAATTTTTGGCCAATTCATTTGAATTTTTTTAAATTGAACTGGAATTGTTTTGAAATCTTGTGAATTTATCCTGAATTTGTTATTCTTTGGGCGCGAATAAATTACTGTATGATGAAGCGGTCCGTTCCATTTTCATATTGAAAATTAAATTGTAAAGCTACGGGCGATTATTTATATTGACACGCCTCTGACTCAAAGTGGACAACCAGGTAGAGCTAAGGGATGATTCACGAAATCATTCGATCATACGATCGATTGAGTAGAATTGGGAATGGTGTAACGTAGAATATGGTAGGATGCAAAGTAGAATAGGGTACAGGGTGAAGTAGAATAGGATATGGGGTAAAGTAGAATAGGGTACGGGGTAAAATATAATATGGTAGGAGGTAAAGTAGAATAGGGTAACAGTTAAGTAGAATTGGGAACGGGTTAAAGCATAATATAGTAGGATGCAAAGTAGAATAGGGTACGGGGTAAAGTAGAATTGGGTACGGGGTAAAGTAAAATAGAGTATGGGATAAAGTCGGACAGATTACGGGGTAAAGAAGAATAGGGTAGGGGTAAAGTAGAATTGGTAACTGGGTAAAGCAGAATAGGGTACTGGGTAAAGAAAAATAGGGTAAGGGCTGTAGTAGAATTGGAAACGAGGTAAAGTGGAATATGGCAGAGGGTAAAGTAGAATCGGGGATGGGGTAAAATAGAATCGGGTACAGGTTAAAGTAGAATAGGGTAAAGGGTAAAGTCGGACAGGTTACGGGGTAAAGTAGAATAGGGTATGGAGTAAAGTAGAATAGAGTACGGGGTATAGTAGAATAGAGTACGGGGTAAAGTCGACCAGCTTACGGGGTAAAGTAGAATAGGGTACTGGGTAAAGAAAAATAGGATACGGGGTACAGTAGAATATGGAAGGGGTTAAGTCGGCCAAGGCACGGGGTAAAGTAGAATAGGTTACGTGGTTATGTAGAATATGGTACGGGGTAAAGCAGAATAGGCTACTGGGTAAAGAATAATAGGGTAGGAGGTAAAGTAGAATATAGTAGGGGGTAAAGTAGAATAGCGGAGCTGTAAAGTCGGCTAGGGTACAGAGCAAGGACGGCCAGGTTACGGTGTAAAGTAGAATAGGGTACAATGTAAAATAAAATAGGATACGGTGTTAATTCGGGTAGGGTACGAGGATAATTTGGCTAGTTTATGGGGTAATGTAGAATAGGGTACGGGGTAAAATGGAATTGGGTAGGGGTTAAGGTTGGCTAGGGTACAGGGTAAAGTAGAATAAGGTCGGGGGTAAGGTTGACTGAACTACGAGGTGAAGTTGGCTAGGGTACGGGGCTAAGTCGGGTAGGGTAAGGGTATAATTCTGTTAGTTTATGGGGAAAATTCGGCTAGGGTAAGATGCAAGGTCGATTAGGCTACGTAATAAATGTATCTAGGGTACCGGGTAAAGTTGGTTATTTTACGGGGTAAAGGCATCTAGGGTACTAGGTAAAGTCATGTAGGGTACAGAGTAAATTTTGCTAGGATACGGTTCAAGTCGACTTTAGTACGGGTTAAAGACGGTTAGAGTTAGACGGTTAAAGTTGGTTGGGGTACGAGGTAAAGTCGGCAAGGGTATGGAGTAAATTTACCTAGGGTACGGAGTAAATTTATCTGGGATACGGAGTGAATTTGGCTGGGGTACGGGTAAGGTAGACTCGGGTACGGAGTAAAGTCGGCTAGAGTACAGGGTAAAGTCGACTATGGCACGGGGTAAAGTCGGGTAGGGTACGGAGTAGCGCCGGATCAGATACGGGGTAAATTCGGCTAGGGTACGTGGTAAAGTCAGCTAAGGTACAAGGTAAGGTCGGCTAACGTACGGGGTAAAGTCGAATATGGTACGGGGTAAGGCCGTCTAGGGTACAAGGTAAAGTCGGCAAAGAATCAGGGTAAAGTCGGCAAGACTACAGGGTTAATTTGGCTAGGGTACAAGTAAAGTCGAGTAGGATACGGGGTAAAATCAGCTAGGGTACGGGGTAAATTCGGCTGGGGTACCGAGTAAATTCGGCTGGAATACGGGGTAAACTCGACTAGCGTACGGGGTAAAGTCGGCAAGGGTATAGAGTAAATTTATTTAGGGTACGGAGTACATTTGTTTGGGATACGGAGTGAATTTGGCTAGAATACGGGTAAGTTCGACTAGGGTACGGAGTAAAGTCGGTTAAAGTACAGAATAAAGTCGGCTATGGCACGTGGTGAAGTCGGGTTGGCTATGGAGTAGCGCCGTATCAGATACGGGGTAAATTCGGCTTGGTTACGTGGTAAAGTCAGCAAAGGTTCAGGGTAAAGTCGGCTAGTGTACAAGGTAAAGTCGACAAGAGCACAGGGATAATTTGGCTACAGTACAGGTAAAGTCGATTAGGCTACGGGGTAAAATCAGCTAGGGTACGAGGTAAAGTCAGCTAGGGTATGGGTAAAATCGGCAAGGGTACCTGGTAAAGTCGGGTAGGCTACAGGGTCAATTTGGCTAATATGAGGGGTAAAGTCGGTTAGAGTACAGGGTAAATTCGGCTAGGGCACGGGGTAAAGTTGACTTGGGTACGAGGTAAAGTCGGTTAGAATTCGGAGTAAAGTCGGCAAAGGTACAGGCAAAAGTCAGCCAGGGTACGAGGTAAAGTCGACTAGCGTTACGGGGTAAAGTCGAATATGGTACGGGGTAAAGTCGGCTAGGGTTGTTTAAAATAAAAATAGTTCAACAATAAACTATCTGATATTGAATAGTAATTAAATAATTTCTTTAATTTTAAATGGCCACAATTTTAGTGTTCTGAATTTTCATGTTGAACACTACATTTTCAATTTTTCCCTTTTGTAAATTTTAATTTTGCAATTAAAATAGAAATTGTTGAATTTTGTAAAGTATAAAAAACAATTGGAATAATTTGTATCTTCTAACAATTTTAATTTACTTACAATAATTGAAATTCTTGTCGACTCATTTGTTCAGCTTTAAATAAATTTTTATGTATTTACAATTTAAAATTCTAGATTTTCTGAAAATTTTCTGAACATTCAATTTAGTTTTGAATTTCAATTTTTTAAATTTTAATCGCCTTGAATTGAAAATTATTTAAATTTAAAAGTTTTCTATGTTAAATCACTCAATTTTTAACACTCTTAATTAGAAATAATGCAATTTCAATTCCTTTGAATTTCAAATTATCCAATTTTCAAAATTCTTATCTGGAAATATTTTTTCACGTTTTTAAATTGTCCTATTTTCGAAATTTTAATCTTAAATCATTCAATTTCAAGACTTTTAAATTCAAAATAAAAATATTTTTTGGTTGAAATATGAACTATTACACATTTTTGTTGAGAATTCATCTTTTTAGGTTGAAAAGTCAATTATTTTGTTGAAAAATTAATTATTTGATTGAAAATTCTAGAATTTTGTTAAAAAATCATCTTTTTATGGTGGAAAAGTATTTTCTTTAAATAAATAAATTTGTACATTTTAAATTTGTATCTGAAATATATATTTTTTTTTAATAAGGTATTTGAAAATAGGTAAACAAAAATAGGTGAACTGAGTTTTCTTTCATGACTGCAAAATCTTTTTTGTTGAAAATTCGTCTTTTTAGGTTGAAAACTCAATTAATTTATTGAAAAATTGATTATTCGGTTAAAAATTCTAGTATTTTGTTAAAAAATCATCATTTATGGTAGAAAAGTATTTTTGTTTGAATAAATAAATTTTAAATTTGTATCTAAAATATTGTGTTTTTTTTAACGAACGTATTTGAAAATAGGTAAACAAAAATAGGTGGATTTTTTTTTCATGACTGAAAAATCTTTTTTCTTAAAAATTCGTCTTTCTGGTTTTAAAATTAATTTTTAAAAAATGAAATTTCATATTTTTTAGATGAAATATCAACTATTGCACTTTTTTGTTGAGAATTCATCTTGTTAGGTTGAAAACTCAATTATTTGGATGGAAAATTGATTAATCGGTTGAAAATTCTAGTATTTTGTTAAAAAATCATCTTTTATGGTAGAAAAGTATTCTTTTTTTTGATAGATTTGAAAATTTTTAATTTGTATAGGAAATATAGTTTTTTTTTTACGAAGGTATTTGAAAATAGGTAAACAAAAGTAGGTGAACTTTTTTTCTTTTATGACTAAAATTTTTTTTTGTTGAAAATTCGTTTTTTTTGTGTTTAAAATTAATTTTTTTTTAGATGAAATTTCTTCTTTTGTGGTTAAAATATGAAGTATTACACATTTTTGTCAAGAATTTCTCTTTTTAGGTAGAAAACTTCATTATTTTGTTGAAAATTCAAGTATTTTGTTAAAAAATCATCTTTTATGGTAGAAAAGTATTTTTTTTTAAATAAGTAATTTTTAAAATTTTAAATTTGTATAGGAAATATAATTTTTTTAGCGAAGGTATTTGAAAATAGGTAAACAAAAATAGGTGAACTTTTTTTTCTTTCATGACTGAAAAATCTTTTTTGTTGAAAATTCGTCTTTTTGGTTTTAAAATTAATTTAAAAAAAATGAAATTCCATTTTTTTTTGGTTGAAATATCAACTATTGCACTTTTTTGATGAGAATTCATCTTTTTATGTTGAACACTCAATTAATTTGTTGAAAAATTGATTATTTGGTTAAAAATTCTAGTATTTTGTTAAAGAATCATCTGTTATGGTAAAAAAGTATTTTTTTCAAATGAATATATTTGAAAATTTTAAATTTGTATCTGAAATATTTTTTTTTTGACGAAGGTGTTTGAAAATAGATGAAAAAAATAGCTGAACTTTTTTTTTTCATTACTGAAATTTTTTTGTTGAAAATTGGTCTTTTTGGTTTTAAAATTAATTTTAAAAAAATGGAATTAAATATTTTTGGGTTGAAATATGAACTATCACAGTTTTTTGTTAAGAATTTATCTTTTTAGGTCGAAAAATTGATTACTTGGTTGAAAATTCAAGTATTTTGTTAAAAAGTCATTTTTTATAGTGGAAAAATATTTTGGTTGTTTAAAATAAATAAATATTTATATATAGACATTGAAATGTAATTACAATATTTCTTTATGCTAACGATCAAGCCAAAGAAATTTAATTTCGATATTCATAAACTGTCGCTAAAATTATGAATAGAAAAGCGCGGTTTGGGTCGCATTTAACGATTATTGGTACTTTACCAGAAAAAAGTACCCGGACCAAAATTGTATAACGGTTCTTAGATTCTAAACTCTAAAGCTTCTACGTTGGGTAACCGCGCTCTTAAATAATTTGACAGGGTCATAATTTGTCTTTTAATTTTTCCTCAGAGATGAATTTAGGTAAAATATAAATTTCTCAGCCTGTCAGAGAGAGAAATAAATAAATAAATGTATAAATAAATGAAAAAATAAATAAATTTGACAGGGTCATGGTTTTTCATTTTTCATTTTTCCTCAGAGATGCATTTTTGTAGAATATAAATTTTTCAGCCTGTCAGAAAGAGAAATAAAAATCCTTTCCGGGTTCCGTGTCTATATCCGGCCATCCCGAGAGAGATTTTTTATATTTAAATAACAAAATTCTAATTTTGCAACATCTTTAATATAGAATATTTGACAAACGGAATTAAATAATAACATTTCGGATTAAAATTATAAAAATTTTCTACAAAACAATTACATTTTCGACGAAAATTGTTGATATTTCCACAAAACATAAGACAAAATTTTTTTTAACAGAATAGACGAATTTTTAAACAAAATTGTTAAATTTGTATGCCAAGAAATTAATATCCAACAATAACAATGAATTTTCAATAAAGAAAATTGATTTTCTACTAAAAATATGCATTTTCAACAAAATACATTAATTCTTAACGAAATAATTGAATTTTTAATTTAAAAAATACATTTTCAACCTGCAAAATGAATTTTGAACCAAAAAGTCGAATTTTCAATTAAAATGATGAATCTTCAAGCACAGAATTGATTTTTTAATCCAGAAGATTAATTTTATTATAAAAAACATGAATTATTAATTAAAAATGAAGTAATTCAATTTTCTGTTGAAAAAATTAATTTTAAACAAACAAAAAAAAAAAAGAATTTTCGCCCAAAGAGACAAATTTTTCACCAAATAGATGAATTTTTTACCAAAAAGATGAATTTTCAACAAAAGAATTCAATTTTTAATTGCAAAAATTATTAATTAAATGAATTTTCAATTTAAAAATATCAACTTCGAACAAAATAGTTAAATTTTCAACAAAACAATTAAAATTTCAACGTAAAAATTAAATTTTCAACAAAATAGATTAATTATCGACCAAATTTAGTATTATATAATTATTATTTATAATTTATTAATTTATTAATTTGGACTGCTCTGTCAGGCAGCGTCCTCGAAGTTCAGTTTGGATTGTTTGTTAAGAATTTGAAAGGAAGTAGGAGAGAATTTAGTTAACTCTATTCATCCTTGAAACTGTTGATTTAAAGATAGGTCTGTCAACTAGAAAAAATACTGTATTTTTGGAAAACTCATTGTTTTAGAGAAAGTTTTTTTCAAACGCTTTATATTTTTAGACATGAATTGCGAATTTTCATTCTCAATTGGTAGATTATGTTTTGCATTTATTAATAATTGAGGGAAACTATGCAAGAACGACACATAGATCCGTTTTACAGCAGCGTTCACTCCTGGCCAGAAATCTAAATTAAAAATTTTAATTTTTTAAATGTATATTACATTAGAGATCTGTATACCTATCTCAATTTACAGCGAATCTCTTAAGTTATTCAGAAAGTTTATACTATACACACCTAAAATTGGACTGGATTTAAATGCAGTCAAAATAAGACTCAAAAATATTGATCTTTTTTTTATTTTATGTTATTAATAAAAAAGAGCAAGAATAATTTGCAATTAAAATATTCTATTTTCTTGCAATATATAAAAATTTACATAAAAAATTTCTTATTTTACAGTTACTTTTAAGAACAAATCATTAGAGAACATTTTGCCTTCAGGGCTTAAGAAGCGAAACAATGCTTTCACATCTTTAATTTTTTCAGATTCAATAGCGACTGGATCAGGTCGTGTTGAAACATTCTTCAGATCATCTAGTGTAATGGGAGAATCGATGAAATGCGAAGTCGGTTCTTCATTGTAATTTTCGAACAAATTTGCAACACCGTTTGGGAAGTATTCAATTTTTACTGCTTTGCTAATTTGCATCTTTTTTGGAATTGTAACTTCTTTTTGCAGCACAGATTCAAAATTCTTGATAAAGTTTTGCAAATTATCAACGATTGTAAAAGGGGGTTTTCTTGCATATTTAATTAATTCTATGTACTCATCTGCAGTTTCGAGAGTTTCAATTTTCTTTTTTTTCTTTTCATACATTCCGAAATTCCTATCTCACTGACAGTACGAGTGCCCTCGAACAGGGTACAAATGAGTAATTTGTACTTTAAATTTTTGCGACAATAGTGACAAGAAAGCCATCACTTGATAGTTTTTATTTTGTCCCCCGCAAAAATCAGAAAATAAATAAATTTTATTGTAACACGCAAGCTTCAGTTCTTCTTCGATAACATGCAATAAACTATTATAGACAGTATTGCCCCTTTCTTAAAGAATCCTTCTAACATAGCGAACATGTAACTTCGTTTTTCGTCACCAAAAACGTGCACATTCAATATGTTTAACCATATTAATCTTTTGTAAAATTGGTCATTAACAGGAAGTTTAGGCAGAGGCAGATTTTGAACGTAATCAAATTCAATACGCAGAACATCTTTTTCTGATAACATTTTATTTTTTACCAGTGAATAAATATCTTCACTTTCTTTGTGTTCTATGAAATCTCTATCAGGCAAATCCTTGTTCTCATTCTCGTAACAGATATTGCATACGTCAGATCGTGGTTTTCTAAAGGTGAAGTTGACACTGTGATTGAAAAAAACTGAATACGTTGAAATATCAATCGGAGGATTCTTGTTGCCTGTAACTGAAGCATAATAATCCAGGAACAATGAGTATAATGTTATCATATTTAAATCAGGATGGTCGAAATAAGATAACTTTGATGTCTCATGTTTATAATGAGATTCTGAATGGGGCAGTGATCTGCAATGCTCTTGTATTAATTGCTTCACATCGTCTGTTAACTTTTTCTTTTGCTTTTCATGTTTTCCCCGATTGTCATTTAAAGTATCGTTATTTATTAGTTTCTTTTGTATTGTGGCAAACCTCCCTTTGCTAATTTGAAATAAATTACACATAACTTTTTGACAAACAGTAACACTTCTTATTTGAGAATGAAATGTATATTCCCAAACAGTAACTTTTTTCTCATTCGATCTTTCATCCGCTTCATCTTTATTCTGTGTAGACTTCCGTGTCATCATTCCACTTAACATTATATTCTGAGCTTGATAATCACCGCACCTCCAAAACGACTTATGACATTTCTCTTGCTCCTCAATTGGAATTTGTTTGAAGCAGTTCTTCTTGAAGCATTGAGTGGTTGGTTGAAAAAATTTGTCTTCGATTTTCTTTTCTGATTGCGACACATATTCGTGCTCCTGCAGTAATTTTATTTACATATAGAATACAAAAAAATTTGAATTCAAGTCAAAGAGTTTTTACTTGTTTGTTTATTTACTTTTCTACTTATTCATTCACTTGTTTATTTATTTATACACTCATGAAGGAAGTATAGCAATGAGACAATTTTTTGTATCCATAATTTTTTAACAATGCGGTAATTTGGTAAGCAGACTTGAAAATAAATAATAAGCCTTGAATGAACATGAAGTATATCAAGTTTTGTGTGTAAAACAAGTTTTTATATATACACATAACTTATACAGGGTATCATATTTTAGCATAGACACTGCAATATCTCGAAAACACGGAGTTTTCTGAAAAAATTTTTAAGAACAAAGCTGTCGGGCTCAAAGGGGGCCATACAGCGAGATACCTGAATTATTGTACTGGTGCCTATGTTGAGCCTTATGAAGCCCAAATCTGTTTTTAAAATGAGAACCCCTATTTTTTATTGCATATTAAATTGAAGCTACAGGGTGTTAATCCTGGAAATTAAGACAAAATCAGTGAAAATCCCGGCTAATAATTAAGGCAAGGTCAGTAAACAATCCAGCAAATTGAGGCAAGGTCAGTGAACGACCTAAACAGTACACAGTGGGATAAAATCTAAAAAAAGTGGCCAAAAGTCAAGATTTCGTCTGATTTGTATGAAACTTGGTACAAGAAAGTTTATAAGACGATTATTATTAAATCGCTAGCCCATGATACTATTATCAATATCAAAAATCCAGAATTTGTGACGTATTTCAAAATTTAACTTCAAGGACCTTTTTGCGTCTGTTGCAGAGGGTTTATCGAAAAATAATCAAGAACAAATCGGCCCCACATTGTTGTCCAAGGTTGGGCCGACATCATCTTGATAGATGGCCCATATATGGGACCAAATGTCGGGCTGACGTCGACAAGTCAAAGGCGGTTGACCGTTATCATTTAGCTGGTTGGCCCGACCAGTGGCGCACAAAGTTGGACCAACCGTGCGACGGTAGACGCGTTTATGGATTTCCGGATATCTCGTCATGCTAAGAAGTAAAACCGGCAGTCTAGGTGTTTTAAATACATATTCCTCGATGATGTTATGATCATAATTGAAATTTCAAACACGCTGATGGGTTTTCGAAGGTCTCGTCATTCTAATGAGTAAGCCTGGTAGTCCAGGTGTTCGAAATACATCTTCCTCGAGAAAATTCTTTTCGCAACTGAAATTTAAGACACCCTGATCAGTTTTCGAAAGTCTTGTCAATCTTAGAAGTAAACCTGGTAGTCCAGTTGTTTAAAATACATCTTCCTCGAGGAAGTTTTTTTTTGCAAATAATATTTTAAACACGCTGATGGGGTTCCGAAGAACTCATCATTCTAAAAAGAAACTTAGTATTCCAGGTGTTCAAAATACATATTCCTCGACGATGTTATGTACATAACTAAAACTTAGGTCGCTCTGATAGGTTTTCGAAGGTCTCGTTATTCTCAGAAATAAACCTGGTAGACCGAGTGTTTAAAATACATCTTCCTCGAGAAAGTTTTGTTCGCAACAAAAATTATAAGCACGCTGATGCGGGTTCGAAGGACTCGTCATTCTAAAAAGTAAATGTGTTATTCCAGGTATTCAAAATATATCTTCCTCGAGGAAGTTGTGTTCATTACTAGAATTTTAGACACCCTGATAGATTTTCGAAGGTCTCGTCATGCTAAGAAGTAAACCTGGTGGTGCAGATGTTGGAAATGCATATTACTCGAGGATGTTATGTTCATAACTGAAATTTAAAACACACTGATGGGTTTCCGAAGGTCTCGTCACCCTACGAAGTAAACCTGATAGTCTTGTCTTAGAAAAACATCTTCCTTCAGGAATTTGTGTTTATAATTGGCATGTAAGAGTCCCTGATATGTTTTCAAGTGTTTCGTCATTCTAAGAAATAAATCAAGCAGTCCAGGTTGTCAAAACATACCTTCCTTGACGAAGTTGTGTTCATAACTAAAATATCAGACAACCTGGTGGATTTTTGAAGGTCTCTATATTCTAGTATGTAAACCTGGTAGTTCAGGTGTTAAGAATACATATTTCGCGAGGAAGTTGTCTTCATAATTGAAATAGTCATCTTGATCATTTTTAGAAGGTCTTGTTCTAAAAAATAAACCTGGTAGTCTAGATGTTGAGAATACATCTATCTCGGAGAAGTTCTGTTAACGGCTGAAAGATAAATCGCTGTGATGGTTTTTCTAAATTTTCGACGTTTCAAGAAGTAAGCCTGGTAGTCCAGGATTTCGAAATACATCGTCATCGTGAAAGTTGTGGTCCGAACTGAAATTTATGTCACTCTAATGGTTTTTCGGGAGGCCCGTCATTCTAAGATGTAAATCTGGTAATCCAGGTGTTAAAAATAATATTACTTTGAAGAGTTATACTCAGAACTGAAATTTAAGATTCGTTGAATGTTGAACATGTTAAATAGTGTTCTAGAAAATTATATTGTTGCAGGTCGACGTTGCACGCCTAGTAATGACCAATAATTAAAATTAATATAGTATAATAATTGAAATAAATACAATAATAACAATAAATATAATAATCAATAATAACTATAATAATTAAAATAGATATAATAATTAAAGACAGATTTTTATTATAAATAAATAATAATTGGAAAAATTAAAGTAATCTCTACCATGCTTAATGTAGTTACAGAAGTTAGTAGGCATCCCAGTCAGTGATTCAATTTAACTTCCGTAATGTTCCTCTCTTGTTTAATTGTTAGAAAACCTGCGATCCTTGCTGCCGTCTTAGGTCCAGTTAGTTTGGTGTCCGGCGCCGATTTTTTTGTTACTTCGCAGGTGAAAAGAGGATCATAATTTAGAAAATCTATCCCTAGAATGTTTCGCCATGTAACATATAGTTTAAGATTTTGGACTATGTTTTGTTATTGAATTCTATTAAAATTATCAGTATTATTAAAAATAACCCCTAAATTAGCTGTTATCCACCCCTTTAATATTATCAATGAATAAGACATATATTTATTAACATAACATTGCTGTGAGTAATGGATTAAAATATTTGGATGGAACAATCAATAACAATGTAACTGATATTTTGTTAACGATGGCACTTGTTCTTATATTAATAAACCCTTGTTATGTAAAAACTACCCCTAACAAATTTTTTATGTTTTGTTTAGCAGGAGATTTTAATGATGATACATATAACAGAACTGTTTAAATAATTTTTAATTAGGTTCAGGCATGTACATATTTCCATTGAAAATTTCAAAAACATATACTTGACCTAAAAAAATATCGTCATTTCAACTCTCATTGCTCAAGACTTTCGACTAACAATATATCTTCTACGAAATAAAAAATAAATGTTTGCTATGATAAATATGTTTTAATTTCACCATTTGTAAGACTGCACATAAAATTCTAATCTAATTTTAATTTTAATTATAATATAAAATTTTTTTGAAATAATGAAAGATTAGTTGAAAAGAAACAATATCATTCGATTTTTAAGGCACGAAGTTTTCGCAGTAGTGATGTTCTGCAAAAAAGTGTTTTAGGCGCAACCTCCTCTTGCACCATGCACATGTTATTACTGCAACATCACCGCAAATATCACAAGAAGTTTCCATATCTTTGTTGAAACAAAAGTATACAGAGTTATCAAAATGTGGAACCTGTTTTCTGTATATACGCTTTTATACCAAGGATATTTGAATGCATCAATAAATATAGGTGAAGAAAATTGATTATGTGTGATGGACTGTAATTTTATCATGTTATTCCTAATATGTCAGTTAATATCAGACCTCAAAAGAAAAGTAGTGTCAGAGATTTTTCGTGCGAAATTCTTCCAAATCCTGAAGCCAAACCGTACGCTCACAGAGCTGGAGGCTTCCCGAGTCGGAATCGGAAAATAATTTCCAATTCAGACTTTACGGTACCACTCTATCTAAGGAAATGATAATCCGCAGTTGGATGACCTGCAACTTCCTTTTCCCTTGCCATGTTATAAAATTCTGATCAGAGATAAACAAAATAAGCAATTTTGACAGAAACGAAATATAGGTGGAAGGCACGTTGAGTCCTGATTAATTCTTGGTGGCTTCCTGACTGGGCTTTCTTTGAAAGCTTGATCCGGGTCTCTGCCTGGTTCAGCAGTTTTTCGAAAAAGGACGAAAACTCATCGTGACTATTAAGCTGCTGCCCGCAAGATCAGGCATCTTCATGCCGTACCATCATTGGGAATGATGGCTGTCTCGCACCAAAAATAATTCTTGAATCAAGCGCAACGTAGCCAAATTAAAAATACCGAGCAGGTTAATGCGAGGTCCCCGGCAAGTTAATGCCACGAGTTTTTGGTTTGATTTCGTGGCACTCTAGCCAGTTAAGGCGTGGGTACAACTTCAAGAATTATTTCTGTGCGTGAAGTTGAGAAACACGATTCTCAATTAAAGAAATAATCGAAAATAATCCTTGAAATAAGCTCTAGTATTTTTGCTAAAAGAGCGGAAAACTGCCAAGTTAAAAATACCGAGAAAGTTAATGCGAGGTCCCCCGGCAAATTAATACCATGGGTCTTTTATCTAATATGGAAGTACTTATTTTTCAAAAGTTCATTCGGTAATTCATGTTTTTTCATGGTTTACAATTTAGCAAGAGATCTCGAAAATTTGTATTTCCCCTGATCCGAATAGGACGTGACGAAAAACGACACTCCCGTTACGAATCTTTACCTCGCCAATTAATAAACGTGGTATGGAATTATTTTACCATGTTTTCTCCAGGGTTTACAATTTAGCAAGGGATCTCAAAAATTTGTATTTCCCCTGATCCGGATAGGACATGACGAAAAACGCTCCCGTCACGGCCCTGCCTCCCATCGGATGAAGATTTGATTTTACGTCCAGATCGCGAATACAAGTTCAATAGTTATACCCATCAATCCGGGCGGCTTGATCCTGTTACCGGACCGAAAAAAGTATATTCCCGCTAAACCGGTATAGGACGCGTTGCAACTTATGGGCTAGGTATTGCGTCTCAAAATTTTAGTTGATCCTTGATCCCGACGTTCAGACGGACAAAAGTCTGAGTAGTTCTGGCCCGTGCCAGGTTGCTCAATAGACTGTGATGATGACTTTTGTCCGATGCGCCTCGACAGTTCATAGTCGAGGTAAATCAGGTAGGGGTTTTTGCAGAATTGCTGAATTTGGATTAGGAAAGTAGGAATATGCCGTGAGAGTCAAATCAGCGTTTGCAAGTTTGACGAGCCAGGTAGCTTAACTTCCTACCATGGACTTCGCACCTGCGAGGCAGGAACCTCGTCAGCATTTTACAGAAGTAAAATGCTTCGAAGTACTTTATATTCTTTTAGAAGAAAAATTTTATTTTCAATTTGCATCAGAGTTGATGCAGGTTGCAATGTTTAACTTAGAGTTGAGTGTTTATTATTTCCAACCTTAGTTTTCAGCATAAGAAGTTGAGTATTTTAGCGTTGCACTATTGCTGAGTAAGCACGTGGCATTGTTTTGATACCTCACGTGCTCGTGCTGTCAGGCAGTGCAACGTTCACGGTAGGCATTCTGTATGGCGAGAAGCGAGATGGACTTATTTGAGGAAAGCTAAGGAAGACAACGAGAAAATAGTAGGATTGTCGAGGCGTATTGAAACCGTGGATTGCACATCCCTATCAACCTTCCTTTAGCACCTAAAAAAAAAGAAAAGAATCGCAGGCTAGTTCTTTGGGAGCTTGGAATGCCACGTAGGGATTCCGATAGTAAGCTCTCGGGTTACGAGTGAAGAAAGGGAGACTTTATAATTTGCACAGAGTCTGAATTAATATAGCTTGAAATAATATGTCAAGCTACATTAATTCAGAGAACAAAAATAACCGAAAAGTTATTTCAGGAAAATGGGGGGGGGGGTTTGCTCGTAAAGAATTTGGTCTCAAAATCGTTTTCTATAAACAAATTGTTTTTCAAAAATAGTTATAACTATTTATTCATGTTTTGTAATTGATATCAGAATGGAAAAATGATTTCAAATAATATTTTGAAGCCAAAAAATACTTAGCAAAGACGAATGATAATATCCATGTGCACGGATGGCCGCCATCTTGAATTTAGGGCTTTCGGTTCAGACTTCAACATGCAAGCAGCGATTTTTGGATTCCGCAGGATTCGATTAACCTAAAAAGGCTTTTTTGCAAATGATATATGAAATGTCTACAGAACTCTATATTGACACAAATTTCTGAATTACAGTGAAAAGTCTCCTATTCCCCTGACCGTGAAACGAATCGATTGGAAACGATTCTTTTATTCCCTAGCTGAAGGGGACCCCACCCTTACCTTGCCGGAAAGCGCGGGTGATTTGAACTCAATAACAAATACTATCAATAATAATACAAATAAATACACCCGTCATTCCTAGAACTGCTGGCCCACGCAATTTCTCAGCTCAAACGGTGAGAGACGATTGCGACTCTCGCGTCGGAAAGGTTGCCGTGTGCGAGTGCTAAGTCGAATATATTGCACAATATTATGGAAACGGTTCAGGCTGCCCTGACAGTTTGCTTACGTCTCGATTTCCCCGAGTTAGTAACAAGGCTATTGCAGTGAGTGTTTTTAATTTTTTTTGCCGTCAGTATATCAAGTTATATATAAGAAAAAGTTTAATAGATCAAACAGATTCCCCTGATTACGAATATCTTGTTTTTTTTCAAAATCCTGGTCAGTTTTTGTTTAAACAATTTTTTTACAATTTTCTTATATATTAACACAAAAAAAATTTTTTTTAGCATCTCCGAGCAAAAATAAAACTTTATTTATCTTACACTTTTTTCATAGGATAAACTGCTTGCTCAGGAAGATTTAAAACTTGTACATTGTCTATATCGAGGTTAGATCTTTTGAAAGCAAAAGGGTTTTCTAATTCATTATGTTCTATGTCGCAGTTCTGTTGCCCTATATCTTCACCTCCTAATAATTCTTTAAAAGATTCTTTTAAAGCGCCTACTATCCCGTCTGTATCATATAGCATTTCACCTTTGCTGTTTCTCATGCTGACGAACTGCTTTCCATTATTTATCATTGTTAACAACATTAACAAAAATATGCAAAACAAAATTTTAATTCGGTATGAAGTTTGATTGTATTATTTCTAAATTGATTTAAAATTAATTTATTTCTGTACATGTATATATTAGGATGTTATTTATCAATTACTATTACGTATTTATATTTTCAATGTAAAAATGAAATTCATTAATCTCTTTAACCTTACAAGCTTCTGTAAAATTTAAGGACCCTCGTAATCCTATTATAGACCTCTGTCACTTTTACATACATTTTTCTGAAAGAATTAACGACATGACAATTTTGTATACACTGTCCCTTACGAAATTGTACTACAGGAATGACTACAGGGTAACTACAGCCGAATACTACAGAATTACATGTGTATATTACTGGTGTACTACAGGTATACCTGTAGTATACTACAGGTATACCACTGGATTACACTGTAGTAAGTCAGTAGTAAATTCGTCACGTACTTAATAGCCGCGCCGCACAGTAAGAAATTCGGCAAAATTTTGTGTAAAAATCGTAGATCTCGGGATCGAAGCAAGTTAGAACGATGGAATTTTTACTGCAAGTAGGTGAGGGGATGAGGATTAGAGGAAAAATAGTCCGAACACGTTAAAAAAATTGTTTGACCTTGAAGGAAGGTCGCAAATTTGCGATTTTTAAACAAATTTTCATTTTTTTGAAGGTTATAAAATTTTTTTTCAATCACATGATACACGTTTTTTATGTATTTTTTACGCAGAATACGATGACGCTATTTTGTTTTTTTATAGAACCTACCGGAAAAAAAACTGGGGGCGGATAAACATTGCAAAAACTGGTTTTTCGTTTATAGTGCTTTCCATTCAGGTTCTACGACAAAACCAAGACAGCCGTCGTGTTCTACGTGAAGAAATACGTGGAAAACATATGTTACATGTTTTAAACTGGCGTTAGGTTCGAGACAATCGAGAGGATTCTTGAGAAAATCACCTGTCCCTGGCTTAGTTAGGTATAGTAAATCATCTGGTCTGATAGCCAAACTTATAATTTTATTTTCAAAATGCGATACACGTCTCCGATGTATTTGTTCACAAAAAGTACGATCGTGTTATGGGTATTATTATAGAATTTATCTGATATGTTCATTTTTTGTGAATATTATCATCAAAATTTATAAAAATCTGAAATTTTACACCTGTAAATTTGCAGATGTGCTTGAATTTATCGTAAATAGGTATATTTTATAAATTATTCCTAATAGATTAATGGCGAATCTATTTGTGCATCAAGAAGATACTGGAATGTAATTCACTATAATATTTACAGTGATTTTATTTTTCAGTGATGTTTCTGAGGACGAAGATTGACAAGGATACTGTTGAGTTATATAAATTTACAGGTGTAACATTTCAGATTTTTATACATTTTAATAATAATATTCTCGAAAACTGAACATATCAGATCAATTCTATAATAATACCCAAAACACGATCGTACTCATCGTGGAAAAATACATCGGAGACGCGTAAAGCATTTAAAAAATAATATTATAAGTTTGATTATCAGACCAGATGATTTGCTATACCTAACTAAGCCGGGGGCAGGTGATTTTCTCTAGAATCCTCTCGATTCTCTCAAATCTAACGTCATTTTTAAAACATGTAACATATGTTTTTCATGTATTTTTTCACGTAGAACACGATGGTAGTCTTGGTTTTGTCGTAGTACCTGAATGGAAAGCACTATAAACGAAAAACCGGTTTTTGTCATGTTTATCCGCTCCCAGAATCTTCCCGGTGGGTTTCTATAAAAAAAGCCAATAGCGTCATCGTATTCTGCCTAAAAAAATATACCAAAAACATTTATCATGTGATTGAAGAAAATTTTGTATAACCTTCATAAAAATGAAAAACTGAAAATTTGCTTAAAAATCGCAATCTTGCGACCATCTTTCAAGGTCAACAAATTTTTCTAACGTATCCGGACTATTTTTCCCGTAATCCTCATCCCCTCGCCTACTTGCCGTAAAAATTTTTTTGCTCGAAAATTCCATAGATGGCAGCACCTAGTGCACGGAAGTAATGACCTTAGATTGATATTTCACCTCACATCGATGGATCACATGTCACTGCAAAAGAGATATTATAATCAATAGAGCGGTTGGGTGCAACAACTGTGCACTTGATGGTCCTTTTTTCTTTTCTTTCCTGGTAGCAATTTTTCAGTATCAACTTCTTGTTATTTGTAATCATTTTTATACACAAATAAGTCAATTAGCAGAAAATATTGCCATAAAAACTTTAGAAAAAAAGCCAAACTTTTTATTCTCTTGATATTTTCTTGTGCGACGAGTAATTATTATTTATCCGTAGTCTCATAAACAAGGTATAATTCAGGCATAATTTGATATACGCATAATTTTATAGTGATCCTCGATCACATTTGTTTTACATTGCTGCATCTCAGATAGCTTTTTCAATTTGAGCTATTTATTTTGTTAATTATTAGGGTTTTGAAGATAAGCCGTCGTAAGTCTGATAATATCTTCCCTTTCATTTCTGTCGTTAAGATGGTGCATTTATTAACAAGTACGATTCCTCTAGTACAAACTGTACTATGGCTTATTTATATCATAGCACATGTAAGTACTAAGGTGTCACAATGTTTTGTAGGACAGAGCATAAATTGGTAGCTTCAGACATCCTCGCCATTCAACCGTAATAATGAATAAAAATAAGCAAATGACTTACATTCTCAACTAATTAAAATTGCGTTCTAAGGGTGATTCTTTTATACACACTGTTAGGATTTTCTATAGCGATTTTACTATAAATGTAATGGAAGCAATATGCATATACGTGTAGTAAATTTAATATACCATTATCTTGTAGAATTAATATACTAAATTCTTATGTAATCAACTGAAATTCAAAAGTTTTTATTATCTATATAAATAAGTACTTCAGTTATTTTTAACTTAAGTGAAAAGACAACCGTCATCATGGATGATTAATTTACTTTGACTTTATCGGAAAATTCATCTACATTAGAAACAAAATATTTTCCACCAATTGAACTTTCACTAAATAAAAATTATGCCCTCGGACTTGTGGAATTTCTAACTTTCAATTCGATTCCAAACGTGAATATTGATCACAATAAATTTTACGTTGGCAAAGAAGAAATTGTTATACCCACAGGCAGCTATGAAATAGGCGATATTCAGCGATTCTTACAAAATGTTTTAGTTAAAAAAGGAATTGATATTCATATTGAACCTAACAATAATAATTTGCGCAGTGAGATTTTTTGTAATCGTGAGATAAATTTTGCGAAAGAAGATTCAATAGGTCGTTTATTGGGATTCGAATCTCAGGTACTTGAAGCTAATAAATTTCATAAATCTGATTTACCAGTGTCCATTCTAAAAGTAAATTCTCTGAGAGTTAAGTGCAATATTACTACTCCAGGATATAAAATAGTTGACGTGCCTTCGCATGTCATTTACTTGCCAGTTGACGTCAAGACAATAGATCAAACTCAGTTGCGAATAGTCGAACAGGATGGAAATTTGGTAAATTTTCGAGGTGAAACTATAATAATCAGACTCCATATTAAATCTATATGATAATGCGAATCGTACTTGGGAATTGTATGAATATCCTTTGCTACCAATTACATCAAATCATGTATGGACTATTAAAACGTCAAGGCAATTAGAGAAGCCCAGATTTTTTATTTTGAGATTTGAAACAAGTAGGAAGAATGTTACCACCAACAATTCTAGCCACTTTGACCACGGAAAAATTACTAATGTAAAACTATTTTTGAACAATCAGGGTTATCAATATGGTAATCTGAATCTTGATATTGATGAAATCAATACGCTTTTCTTTATGAAGTGTATACCAACTTTCAAGAAAGTTATTATGGTAGGGAACCTCAACCATATTTATCGGAAAGCCAGTTTTCAGAATATGCGCCATTAATAGTTATTGACTGTTCGAAGCCAAATGAATCCTTGAATTATGGACCAGTTGATATTCGTTTGGGTTTTGAAGCTAAGGAAAATTTTCCTGCTCAAACTTCAGCATACTATTTAATCTTGCATGATCGAGTAGCAGAGTATAAACCAATAAGTGGCGGGGTTGTAAAAGTAATATAAATTGCTTTAGTTGAACTCGTACAATTTTTAGTAACAGACAAGATGTCGTATATACTTGACATTTCAAGGTTTCATATACTCAAAACTATTTTAAAAAATGCTAGAAAAATCTATACTCGTAGAAATTGAGTTTTTTTTACATATGAGCAATTTACTGTTGAAAATATGATGTAATTTATATGTAATGTATAAGTAATAATTCAAAGTACATTTAATAAAGAGAATGATGTAAAACTAAAATTGTGTTCTCTTTCTTTATTTATATACCTATCTCCTTTTAGTAACATGAGAATGTATCCAATGTCCATGTTGAAGTGAATACGTACCTGGTCAGTCTACCCATGTGGTAGTGAATAGTATAGTTTATCTTAAAAATTTTGTTTACTAACTAATCAATTAAATTAACAAAAAACAGCTTTTGTTGTCTTCTTAAAGCCTATTTAATGAAAAGTTTATAAAAATAAATAATTCTAATTTTCACATTATTTGTTTATTTTATGCACATGACCACTACTACTGCACTACTACAAATACTGCATTGTTACACATATGTATATTGTTACACATGTATGTTTTTTTCAATTGAGCCTCCAGATAGTATAACTGCATACGTAAAATATTTACCTGAGAGTGGTGAGGCACTTGGTGGCTTGGGTTTGAGCGACGTTTAGGTGTATCCCTACTCGTATACAAAAATTGTATGTGTGGTTATACTATTCAGCGATTCAATTATAATCCTGAATAATATCATTAGATATTTACTTTATGAAAAATGTAGCCCCCCCCCCCCTCGTTCTCCGTTTCCAATCTTGTTGTCACGTGTCCAATTGTTAGGAAGATTTCAACGTAATTAATGTTGACGTTTTCCAGCTCAGCCATGTGCATGTTGATTGTCTTTCTGGTAGCTTCTCGCAGTAAAACCATGGAATATTGAACGACCCATTCAATTGGTACTCTCACCCTGCTTCAATGTTGACATATTCCATTTTTGTTGTTGATCTGAAATTGGAAAAAATAATTTAAAAATGAATTTTGCAATAAACAAATAAGGTAAAATTTATGTTAAATCTAAAGCTGCAAATCGTATAACACTTTCACACACACACACACACACACACACACACACTTGGTAATAATTTCAACAAATAGCAATGCTAAAAGCTTGAACAAAATTATAACTACGCTTACATTTTGACTAAATGTATTTTAAATCAATGTATCAAAACATGAGATTTTTACATATATTTTGTATATGATTTTTTAAATTCATTTTTAGGTATATGTGTTTGATGTTTTCAAAGAATTTGCGTGCAAAAAGTCCATTTTCCAAATTAAAAATATTGGTTATCTAGTCCTGACTGTCAACCAACAATTTTCAAACTGCTTAAAGATAAATTTGAAAAATTTTGAAATTACTTGTATGGAATACATAAACGCTCAACTGCTGGCTTTTCAACAAAATACTTTTGAATGCCCTTTTTTTAAAGCGTGTATAGTTCTCAAACTAGTAAAAAAATAAATTAAAAAAAATTTGAAAGAACTTTTGTGAAAAATCTGATTAAAATTTTTTTTTCATACCGAAGTGAATTAATTTAATTTTTTGAATAAATATTTGATTAGCCTGTATAACTAATGCATACGCAAGAATGATGGTAGAATTAAATTATTAAAAGAAAAAAAGCTAAAACAGTTGTATTATTATTTAAATAAATCCAATACATTTAAAGAAATATTACTTTTTTGTAGTACTTACTTTTTTTGAAGATTCGACAGCTGCTCAGCTCGTAAATTACGGAGTAAAACATGTAAAAACGAGTTATTTTCTCGGAGTATAACATGTGAGACGATGAGTCAATATTAATTTAAAGGTCAATTTCAATGTCAAAGAAAATTATAAAAACATGAAGACAACTTTTTTAGAAGCCCCAAAATTTGAGGGGACTTCAATCCAAATCAACTACATTTTTAACAGTATTAAGTTCCTAATAAAGTCATCTATGATAACAGTATAGGACATAGGAACAACAAAGAATGACAAGCAAATTTATCCAAAAGCGAATATACAAACATCGACGACCTTGAGGTATGTAATTAGAGAACTAAAATTAAGGAAAGCGCCAAATGTTCTTTCTGTAATAAAATTGGTTTAATTAAAGGATTAACCAAAATATGTGTTAAGTTAAGCGATATAAAATTCAGAGAAGATAATTTAAATCAATTAAAAAGTACTTTATTAAATAACAATCATCCGCTTTCTTTAATAAATAATGTCATCAAAGAAAGAACGCACGAAATTTATGATACATCCAGTAAAAAAAATAAATGGTTTGATACTTATAGTAGTTCCCTTTATAAACCTACTTTAACTTATGTTCAAGGTCTCTCTGAACGCTTGAGAAGTTCTCTAGAAAAATTTAATATTAATGTTTATTTTAAAAATAACAACACACTTGATCGATATTTTTTAAGTAAGAAGGATAGAAATAGCTTTGGAAATTTATCTGGAGTCGTGTATCTTATTAATTGTAAATGTTGTGATAAAGTTTATGTTGGAGAATTTGGTAGAAGGTGAAAAACGAGAGTCGATGAACATTAAAAGCGATTATACCGTTGGTAATTTGAATACAGGATTATCAGAACACGCTTGGAAATTTGATCATTATTTTGATTTCAACATTAATATTATTAAAATTTTGGCTAAGGTAAAAAATACTTATAAAAGGAAAATTATTGAGTCTATTTTTATTAATAAGTATCACAGAGTGTCTATAAATCTACAGACTGAAATTTGCGATGTAAATAAAATTTACCAAAGCATTATATGTTGATTTGCTGGAACTTTATTATATTTGGAGGATTCGAAATTCCCACATTTGGCGCTTTCCTCAATTTTAGTTCTCTAATTACATACCTTAAGATCGTCGATGTTTATATATTGGCTTTTAGATAAATTTGCTTGTCATTCTTTGATGTTCCGACGTCCAATACTGTTATTATTATATTGAAGTCCCCTCAAATTTTGGGGCTTCTAAAAAGTTGTCTTCATGTTTTTATACATTTTTTTGACATTGAAATTAACATTGAAATTAATATTGACTCATCGTCTCACATGTTATACTCCGAGAAAACAACCAGTTTTTACATGTCTTACTCCGTAATTTTGCAGGTAATTGTTTAAAACCTTTGTTTTTATATTTACACATTTTTTCGTCTATAGAATTGTACAATTATATACATATATACATATATTTAATTTAAATTTAGGTATGCTTGCAAAAGACACACAGTAGTGTTGAAACGTACGCAGCATGAATTTCATTATTTCAATACAACAAAATGTCAACTTAGCGGATGTTATATTAAAAAATAGACTGTAAGACCTAAGCAAATTTATTGAAATATATTAATATTGACGGTCTAAGAAAAGGGTTAGATTTGTCCTCACAAATATATTTAAATTATTATTTTGTTAATCACTCCCTAGCGAAAATACAGAAGGTTTTGCAAGATGTTGTTTCTTCTTTTTTCCATCGAGAAGAGACTATTGTATGGTTTGCAGAACTAAATACATAACGCAAATGATCGTTTTTTAAATTATTGTTCAATGTTTTGCAATTCGACTCCTAAAATTCCAGAGAAAATTGCGAGAGTTGCGTTTTTTGGGTAGCAAATGTTAGAAATGTCAAGATCTGAAAATTATCAAATTTGCAAAACGTTACTCGGGCGGTAATAATATTAAAATTGCAATTAAACAAATTAGTTACTTTTGTAAACTAGCCAAGAATTACGAACATAATGAAAATCGTACTGAGTGATAAACAACTTATTACCAACGTCATATTACATTTGCAAACTATTTACAACTTGGTAACATTATTAATTATAAACAAATTATTATTTTGTTTCTCACCCCCCAGCGAAAATACCGAAGGTTTGGTAAAATGTTGTTTCTGCTTCTTTTCATTGAGAAGGGACTATTATATGATTTTCAAAACTGTATGCATAACGCAAATTATAATTTTTTTTATTTAATGTTGCATTTTCTGCAATTTATAAAATTACTGCGAGAATTACAAATGTTGCGTTTTTAAGTAGCAAATGTTAGAAATGTTGAAATCTAAAAAATATTAAATTTGTGCTAACATCATATTATACTTGGCGCCTCGTTCGAAGATGAATACATATAGCAGTGTCCAGTTTTCAGGAGTTTCACAACGTTCATTTTCATTTTCGATAGAATTAATATTTGCTAGATAATGGGAAGCTCAAAAAAGAGGAAGAGATCAAGAAGTAGATCTCGGCAGAGATCAAGGAATTGATCTCGGGAGAGAAACCCCTCAAAGAGAAAAGTAAAGGAGAGTTTAAAGAACTTGGAAAAACAAATATATAACCTTCCAAGCTTGATGACGCACGTGGTACAAAATAAAAAGTCAGTACAAAATCAAGCGTCAGGTAAGGATTAGAAAATTAATTATATTTAATCTATCACCGCAAATATCTTTTAAAATACTTTATCTACGAACAAATAGTTCGGACAAGGGTTAACCAGGACCGAGGGGGATAGAGGACTGTGCCATCAATTTTGACCTTGAGGTCCATGTTGAAGGTCATTTAAGGGTCAAGATTACTTTTTTAAATGGAAACCCCTATTTTTGACTCCGGATTTGAAAAGAGCGGAAAATTTTACGTCAAAAATATCTCATGAGAAATTTGCTTTTGTGACCTTAGAAAGGTCAAATATCAAGGTAAAGTGTTTAAAAACGGTCATATGCCCTTTTTTGAAATTAATTGATGTTCTGAGAATAGCAAACCTTTAAGATGCTTTTAACAAGTCGATGACACTTGTCCATAAATATGATAAATAGCCATGAGGACATAACGCATCCTTGTTTAACGCCTTGCATAATATCGAACGAGTCACTCAGTTTCCCATTAACCCTTACACTCGCTTTGCTACCTGCATATATTGTGTTTATTGCTTGTAGGAGCCATCCATTGACCATTTGATCCGTACATGATCAAAAAACACAAAAAGACACAAAAAAAGGCATAAATCCACTCTGGACTTCCCATATATTTTTCCCTGTTATTTTCATTACACCGTGGATAAGTATTTTTGATTATATTTTACTCACGATACTTAATAAGCTGATACCTCTTTAATTATTGCAGTTGCTTTTATCTCCCTTCCTTTTGTATATTGGTAGGATAATCGCTTTCCTCCACTAGTGTGGGACTTCCCCCATCTCGATACATAAATTTATCAATTCGCACAGCCTGTGAGGTATGTAGTTGCCACCGTATTTAAGCGTTTCAGGGCTAATACTGTATACACTAGCAGCCTTACCGTTTTTTAAGTTCTCAATTATATTAATTATGTTCTATGTCGCAGTCCTGTTGTCCTATAGCTTCACCTCCTAAGTCTTTCAAAGCGTCTACTATCCCGTCTGTATCATATAGCATTTCACCTTTACTGTTTCTCATGCTGACAAACTCTGTACATTTACTTCCCTTCATCTCTTGGAATAATAGTTTCATCAGGCCTCGAGTGCGCAACAGAAACAATTGGCGAGAATATGAAGTTCCAGCATATGCGGCACTTCTCATTTTCGACAATTGACTCTATCTCCCTAGGAGTGTTTAGCGGAGCAGTATTTGGGCTAATGCCGTAAGAGCGACAGAGATGGTAATAAATCAATCTTAGTGCCGCATTGTGCCTTTGCATGTAGGTCTTTCCTGCATGAGTTGGACAACTAGATAGCATGTGTCCTAGATGCTCGGGGTCTGCATGACACGCTCTGCAGCTATAATCGGGAATGTCTTGACTCAAAATGTGGCGACGGTATGCTAGAGTGGAAATAACACCGTCTTGACATGCCAAAATGAAACCCTCCGTACCCGACTTTAATCCGGGTGATTTAAAGAAAGCAAACGTTAGCTCATACGACATCGACTGATCCTCCACATTTCTGTGGAAGATGCCGTACATCCTCTTGTCGAGGAATTGTTCGCGGAAGTTTTTCTCCTGTGCTTTCTTAATCCGGGCCTTCAGGAGTGAGTACTCGAGATGTATAAGATTTGATGCATTTTGCTCACCCCTGATATTGAAGTCAAGGTCTAGTGTTTCAGCAACCTCATCCGCTGCTTTGTACAGAAGCGCCCCTTTGCCCACTTCTTCGTGTTTCCTGACCACTTTGAGAAGAGGGGCTTGTCCATTTGCGACTATATGCGCTGTACCCAGAATAATCCTGTTATGAAGACATTCAAGATTCAGTATTCCGCGACAACCTTGACGGCGTGAAATGTAAAGTCCCGGAACAGAAGACTCATGGTGCATGCTTTTGTTCATAAGCATAATCATTCGGGATCCGATATTGAGGAATCTGAGCTCGTCCTTCGTCCATGGAACCACTCCAAATGAATAGAATGCTGCGTCTTTACAGACAAATCTATCGACGAGCAGGTTCTCCTGACATCCTGTTACTGAGCCGCGTTGTTCGTACATCTCTCGCTACACAGGTCCAATTGTCCGAACAATCCTATCATTTAGGATAGCTGTGAAGATCTTATACAGCGTATTCAGATAAGCTTTGGCCTGTCATTCTTAGGGTCAGCTAAGTTGCATGTCTTCGGCAGGAGCACTGTGCGCCCTTCCACCAACCACTCCGGAATAGGCTCTTCGGACTTTTGATATACTCCAGCAGGTCGTCCCTAAGTCGATCCGTTCACTTCAAAGTAATGAGATTCTGCCGGTCAATCGCATTGGCTTCGCCTGTATTGGGTCCCCCAACTATAGGATAGTCGGCATTGTTGTCCGACTCATTGTCGGGAGCCCTGCGCGTTCGATTCTTTTAAATCGCACTTACTACAACTATGTTTGGTGTTATCATTGCTGTTCCCACGTGTAGCTAGGGAAAAGGGTTCGTCCATCCTTGTAGAGCCCTACATGGAAGGATAAGGCTGCATACTCTGAGAGGTCGCCCGGTATCCCAGAGTCACCGTTTAAGACACCTCACACAGATGCCATTTAGCTTTCGGCACGGTTGTCACGCCTCCGCTTAGGGCTTATTCCTTCGGGAACATCCCTGGACAATGGGCCGCGACTGATTATTAATTATTGTAACCATATTCAGCAGACACTCTTGGTTAAGAGACCCTCTATTCGCAACCCGAGGACGCGTTCGGTGGCTTTGTTATAGGCCCTTCGAGTCCCACGAGTTATCCTTATTCTTAGAGGAGCGGTAGAACAAAACAAAAAATAAGTTGAAAAGTCCCATAAACTTTTCGGGTCCAAAATGTATTTTGGGACTTACAGAGCTTTGAAATTGTATGTCAGTGAGCCGCTTTTGTAACAGTGTTCGTGCATGAAGACTAGCGATCGCCAGCACCACTTCCCCTCTAGCGCAAGTTTATGGCGTTCGAGGTGTACAAAAAAGCGAAATCTAAGCTCGCTCTACAAGTTCAAGCTTTTACCAATTTATTAATGAAATTAATAGAATAAAACGAATTGCACTTTCAGTAATTTGTATACAACTGTGCACGTGCCCAGATGGAACGTGTACAATTGTACACGTGCAAAGTCGATTACAAATGACTAAAAGTGCAATTCATTTTATTTGATTAATTTCATTAAACAATTGGTAAAAGTTTTAACTTGTTGAGAAAGCTTGGATTTCGTTTTTTGTACACCTCAAAGGTCGTGAACTCTATGATTCCCTCTATGATTCCCAAAATACGTATCGAACCCAAAAATTTTATGGGAGCTTCTCACTTATTACATTCTCATCATAATGAGAAGGTATTGGTTTTTTGTGAAAAATGACTTTCGTGGATTCCATCAAATGTCGACGTTTTGAGGCACCCTGAGTCAGAAAAAATAGTTTTTACGAATATTTTGGGTACAGTCGTTGCAGCTCTCTTCTATATATATATATATATATATATATATTTCCATCGACCTCGGATTCGGTCGGATAGGAACATTTATTTGAACTACGGATTAGTTAGCATTCAGTCTGATAAGAATCTCTCCGGTAACCTCGGGTTAATTTACAGTTAATTGGATAGGAATGCCAGCTCAAATTAGTTCTGATCCATTTAGATAGAAATCTTTGTTTTGACTTCGGCAGGGTATAGGCTTTCAGGTTGCCGCTGTTTGCAGGTTGCCACTGTTCGCAGGTTGCCACTGTTTGCAGGTTGCCACCACTGCTGTATGTCGGCATTCTAGCAGCGTCATAACCTAAACTCCGCCTGACATCGAACTTCGAAGTCAAAAGAGTAGTCGTCACTTTTAATCTCCTTCTGAAGCGGAAAGACGCAATAACACAGTGTTGGCTGAACAAAGTGTGAAATATTATTTCCTAATAAATTACAAAATTAAAATTGTGTTTTTGTCCTGTGCTCATAAATAGAATATTTTTATCAACAATTCAATGTAAATATTTGTGCTATGTTGCTTTTCCATTCAATTTACATAATCCAAACAGAATTCCAAACATATGAATTGCCAATTTTTTTCATGTACCCATTCCAAAACTGCGTGAAAATGCAGGTTGTCACCTCTCTCTTTTTGGGTTGTTTACACTTATATACCATTTTTCATGATTGTGTGATGTTTACAATTGCCATTGAGTCAAAAGTAAATTGTTTTTATTGCATTTTAGTGATATTTTCGGTGATTTTTTTTTTTTACGTTTTCGATACATTTTTAGATTGACAGCGCGAAACCCAAGAAACCCCGACCGCGGTATTAAGGATTTTGATAACAATTTCCACTCTCCAGCAAAAAAGAAAGTATTGATACGAATTGAATTGAAAAGACTAAGTCATCCTGCAAATCCCGCTTTGCGACAATGACGCATTGGACCTAAGTGTCAATGCGTATAAATTCGTGAAAATGGTATTTAAATTTTGAATCTTTCTATACGTAAAAATACGGTGCATAAGTTAAAAGCCAGCGAATACACTTCAATGCGTCAGCACGCAAACGCTCCAACATTGAGCAATGCGTCTGAATTCGTGAGAGTAAAATCTGGTAAAAGACACACTTTAATTTGTCCCAATGCGTCACGGCGAATTTCAGCAAGTGTCGATTTATACAATTTAATCCGATACACGAGGGATCGCTGTTTCAAGTCTCGACGCATGCACATTTTATTAATTTTTTTTTCTAATTGACCTTGACGACGCATTCATATAAATTCACACGCTTTCAATTCGCGATGTCTCAATTCATCTAAATGCGTCTTAATGCGTTTGAACGAATCACAAACGGGATTCACGCGCATTACAAAAATGTTAATTCGCCCCAATCCGTATCAATTCTTTTTTTTTTTGCTGGGTCACTTCCATATGTTCACAGTCACAGATTTCAAATAAAATTCAATACATTTTTTTAATCAGGTGTTTTTACTTGAGTTTTTCTACATTTTCAGCAATTTTTCAAGGGATGGCAACCTGCAAGCCAAAATATCAAGGGGTTGATTTTAGATAGTTTTGAAAATTTACTGTATAATTTTTATTTTTAGAGAATTCAAATGATTTATAGCTCATGATTGTGGCTTTGTACTTTCTCTTGCCAACGTATGTATATGAGATTGGACCGAAGAAAACCTTCTTTTCGATTAGCATTAATAAGCCCTCCAAATTTTAGCCTGATTGAACAATATCTTCTGTTCTGTGAAAACTCTTAAAAATTCCGTTTAGCCAATAATAATGACAAAATGTGAAATTCGAAAATCGATTCCAAGTCCGTAATTTTGATCTTTTTATTGTTAATTAGTGCCGTAATGCTAAAACATTACACTCCTTATTAATTAATTTATAAATATGGCCTTGACAAAAGAAGTAAGGGAAAAGGGAAAACTAGCTAAAAATGTCTATTCACGAACGATTAAGCGAACACCTTTAGAACTTTTGTTTTATACTATTAATTTTAATGCAGAACTATATTAAACATTTTGTATTTTCATTTCACTTGTGCAGTATTTCCCTCACTTTATAGTGACCCAGAACCGACCACGTGGATGTAACTGCATTTTCAGTTCCTTCCCTAGTCCCACCCATCCAACCAACCATACTGCAGAACTATGTGAACTATATGAATTGTTTTTTGCTTTCAAATTTTGAAAAATTTTGCCCTTGATTATAAAACAGACCTGACATAACCGTCTCTTGAATGACTTCCACATACTTTTTCAGAAGCCGTCGTCACGAGTTTGACCGTGTGTTACACTGTCTGGGTGTGGCAAGGAAATTGCACGAAATCTCATTCAGAAATCTGTTTAGAATCTTCAATTCTAGAATGTCTTTTCTTGAGATCATTTATTGGCAGATTACTAACCACTGGAGGTGATGTAATTTCATAGCTTGACCAGTCAATCATATCGACGCAATCTTTAACTTTGAAGTTAAGCTTAGGAGTCCTGAAGGTGCGTAATATACATTCGCGTCGTTCTCGCTGGCAAATATAATTTTTTGAAATGCATCTTGTCTTACCTGAGATCTATGATCCGTTATCATGCTGAGGAGCTCGTTCTCTGGGGAAGCGAAAAAAGCATTCCGCGTAATGGTATCATTGACCAATTTTACGTACTTATTTGGCAAGTAGCTGGATCTTTTTTTAGTGGGTTGTGTTGACTTGTTTTTTTTAGTGTATTTTCTTATTGCTTTCTCAATTTGTTCGTTTGTGTAATCGTTTTGTATCAGGATTTGTTGAACATTTTATTATTTCTTTTGTAAGTTATATTTATCTGTTATAGACACAGCTCTGTATACAAGGGAATTGATGACCGATTGCTTTTGAGATGTGTGGTGGTGAGAGGAGGCATGTAGGTATCTGCTTGTAAGGGTGGGTTTTCTGTAAACTTCATGTCCTAATGTGTTATCAGATCTTTTGTAAACTATTACGTCCAAGAAAGGCAATTTTCCGTTTTGTTTATTTTTTTAGATTTCGAAATAAAATTTGCAAGCTTTTTGACAATTTCGATAGGTTCGATGACAAAAGATTGTCCAAAATCTGAAAAAAGAATCTAAAAAATGTAAAGTCACTTTATTTATTTTTCAGCATTTAAAAAAATGTTTCGGCCATTTGGCTTGCTTCTGGAATTACTATTGTCATAGAAAGGGTACTTTTTTTGCTTCCACTTGTCGCGCTGTGTTGGTCACGCGCACAAACACAAACTGATTAAAGTCAGAAATATTCAAAATTATATCTCCTGAGTAAGAATGATTGTATCATCAACGGCTTCCTATCTCCATTCGTTCGCAAAATAAAGTTTTTGTAAAGAAATCACCGTATAAGGTAAACTATTGCATATTTCACCACTTTTAAAAATGCATTGCATTCAGAAATGTTCGAAGAATATGTGTGAATTTTTTCAGAAAAGGAGGCCGGACTTTCGCAAGTCGATATTTGCAAAAAAGTTATCTAGGAATAGTTTTCAAAACTTACTTTAAGGAATAATGATAATAATTTTATTCAACTTTTGTCATTAATAACTCTTTGTACAAACAGAAACTCGAGAAGAATTGGGAAAACTTTTGTCTAAGGGAAAGCGGTTACCGAGGCCTGCAACATGCAGTTTATCCAAATTCAGGAAGTCGACACAAATTTCTTCTGACAAAAGTCATGAAAGTGATTTCTGCGAAATCGAAAAAAAGGCGCAGACATAAAAAGAAGTCGTCGTGAGTACTATGTTTAGGTATTTATATTATTTGAAACTGTTCATGTAACCAGAAATTTGACGTACTTAGAAAGTTCTGAGGCTTTTTCCACTTTACCAATGTATACTGGTGATATACCTAGGGGGAAAAGTCGGATATTACCCAGAGTTCACGACCGGCGTAGTACCGCGCCAGTTGTAATAGAGAAGAAATACCAGTACTGGCTATTAGTACTGTGCCAACAATCAGCATAGTACTGGTTTACAACTGGCCCAGTACTGACTATCATTACTGGTAGAATACCGACGCAAGAGTTCCGCCAACGGTTGGCGTCATACTGGTTTACAACTGGCCCAGTACTGACCGTCACTACTGGTAGAATACAGACGCAAGAGTTCCGCCAACGGTTGACGTCATACTGGTTTACAACTGGCCCAGTACTTACCGCCACTACTGGCAGGATACCGACGCAAGAGTTCCGCCAACGTTTGGCGTTATATTGCTTTACAACTGGCCCAGTACTGACCGTTACCGCTGGTAAAATACCAGCAAAGGAGTTCTGCCAACTGTTGGTGTGATACTGGTATACTACTGACCCAGTACTGATACGCATTACTGGTGAAATACCGACATAAGAATTCAGCCAACGTTTGGCATCGTACTCGTGTACTACTGGTTTAGGAGTTATACGCATCACTGGTAAAATACCGGCACCGGAGTTTCTCCAGCGATTGGCGTAGTACTGGCAATATTCCAACTTCAAGTGCTGATTGACAACCGACATGAGAATTCAGCCAGTGGTTGGCGTGATACTGGGTTTAGTACTGGCGCAGTACTGATACGTATTACTGGATAAATATGGACACATAAGTTCAGCCAACGGTTGGTATTATACTGGTATACTACTGGCTTGTGAGCATTATGCATTACTGGTGAAATACTGGCACCGGCGTTTGGCCAGCGATTGGCGTAGTACTGGCCACATACCGTCTTCAAGTGCTGATTGATAACCGACATGAGAATTCAGCCAGTAGATTACAAGATACTGGGCTTAGTAATGGTGCAGTACTGATGCGTATTACTGGACAAACACGGACACATAAGTTCAGCTAGCGGTTGGCATTATACTGGTGTACTTCTGGCTTAGGATTAATATGAATTACTGGTGAAATACTGGCACCGGCATTTCGCCAGCAATTCACGTATTTTTATTATAATTGTTACTAATTTGATTTAAAATTAGAATCAGAAACTATGTTTTTTTGTGAGTTTTTTGTTTTTTAATTACCGCTGTTGAAAAAATTAAAAATGTCAGCGAAAAGATCCGATAGGGACCCTGGAAATTGTTAAAATATTAAGAAATAGATGAAAAATAAATAAAAAAGTGCAGGCACTGAGAATCGAACACTCAACCTTCTGGTTATGAAGCCGAAGCGCTGCTACCTACTATCCGTTCACGAAGCGAAGGCCCCTCCAAAACAGCTGCACATTTTGGTAATTTACTCGTAAGAGAAAAACCGCACAAACACACAGCTTATACCATGATAAAGCCTACTTTATTGCGCTTGAAACAAGTCCCCATTTGTTCATGTAAAAAAATTGGTTTGGAAAATATCCTTAGCGAAAAAATGAAAACCGTGGTTTTTTTGCGTCACTCTGTCCTTGCTTGACTTTCGATTACGACATCTTTGAACTGAACAGTTTTAAAAATTTGAAAAAAATCATGTAGATGCATTAATATTTTGACTACACATACGTGAAAACAAAACTGCAATATATGAATAAAAATTAACGTAAAATGAATTTGAACATGACTATGCTATCTATCGTAATATACGTAGTAGTGAGTTGTATTTTGGCTTAAACTGCTTAGAAAATTTCAACAAATGAAATCGAATAATAATTAGGAATAACAATCTTGAAACCTATTGATTAATAACAAATAAACCTGGAAGACCGATGAGTGGTAGTGTGGGTGTGAGGACACAGCTGGATACAATAACTGAAGGGTCTACTCATTGAAAAAAAATAGCTACTGCCTGAAAAAAAGTAATAAATCCCCCGATGTGACCTTTAGCTATGGTATCCCATAATGACACAGTCCATAGTAACCTCACACCCACACTACTATTTATTGGTCTTTAAGGTTTATTTGTTGTTAATAAATAGGTTTCAAGATTGTCATTCCTAATCATTATTTGATTGCATTTGCTGAAATTTTCTAAGCAGTTCAAGCCGAAATACAACTCTACTACGTATATTACGAGAGATAGCATAGTCACGTTCAAATTCATTTTACGTTAATTGTTATTAATATATTGCAGTGTGTGTGTGTGTGTGTGTGTGTGTGTGTGTGTGTGTGTGTGTGTGTGTGTGTGAATATAATAAAATAAGGCTAATTTCACTGTTGTCATTGAAGTCTCAATATAAGCACTAAGATATTTAAATTTTGTTTTTTACTGGCCTTCTAATTCACTATAGTAATTATCATAATTTTCGGGACTATTTATATATCCCTGAAAATTACATAAATATTACGATGAAATATTTCCTCAAGTTTACCTCACAAACTTCCCCCGAACTTACGATGCAAGTTTCCCTTAGGTTTACTTCGCAAGCTCCCGCAAACTTACGATCCAAGTTTCCTTCAAGTTTGCCTCGCAAGCTTCCCGGAAACTTATGATGCAAGTCTCCCTCAAGTTTGCGTCGCAAGTTTGCTGTAAGGCGGACATTGTCTTACTTGCGGAAAGCTTGCCTAAAAATTCCGGTGTAAACTTCCGAACCTTGCACCGCAAACTTTAGTCAAGTTTGCTGCAAACTATTGTGATATCTGGAACAAATAAAATAATTAGGACTAAGAGACGTTTTTATGGTCCTAAAATTAAAAAAAAAGTAAATTAGATCAATTTAGATTTTTCAAAGTGTAAGCGCAGAAATTTTGCTACGAATAAGACAGCTTATTCTTGCTCGAGCACGCTGAGACGCTTCCCCCACTCTCACGCTGACTTCGAAATTCCAGTCAGCCGCTACCACTAGTTCCGCGTATAAATCGCAATTTTTACGATATTTAAGAGTCTTTGTATATTATCCAAATATAATATCAAAAAATATTATAAAATCTATAAAATATCATAATTAATATTCGATATATTTGGATAATATAAAACAAACATCCTAAAAACCATACAAATTGCGATTTCTACGGCAGCACTATTTTTAGCGGCTGACTACAATTTCGAAGTCAGCGTGAGAGTGGGGGAAGCATCTCGGCAAGCTCGAGAACGGATAAGGGGAAGCGGTCTTATTCGTAGCGGTCTTATTGATAGCTTCGAGTGTATTGCATTTCCAAATTGAAAAAAGAATCAAAACCTTTTCTATATCTACCTTGATTGAGATTGATGTATTTTCCTAATCAAAGCTACAATTCACACAAACGTCTTCAAAAAATGTATCAGTTTTACTTTCTTTATTGATAACCAAAATCTCACAACATTTTTCATTAAACAATGACTTTAAGATACTAAAAATCATTTTTGTTTTGAAAAGGGAGTGTCTGTACGTATGGAAAAAATGTTGCTACTTCTACCGAGATTCTGGTACAAATAGCCTTTTCCAGGTCCCACTGGTCATACCGAAAGGCACGGCTTTTTTGAAATTGTTAATATTTTTAATTTCAGGGTATAAAATTAAATACTTTTAGATAAATGCTGAGTGAGCCATGACATTCTACATTTTTTTTAATTTGGGGGTTTTATTTTATATATCGTGGCCTATAAAACTTTTTTAACGTTTAAACTCTCAGAACTTTAGGAGCATTAATTTTGAATTGAATTCTTAAATTGAAATTCAAATTATCGTTTTTTTTTTAATAATTGATTTTGAAAATTGATTTCAAGCGCGTTCGACTTAAAAGCTGTTCAACAATTTAGTTTTGCAATATGAAAAAATTGAAAACTTTAAATACATCCACAAGCAATAGTATATTGTTTCATTTTAAATTCTAGCAATTTAAAGAGGTCCAGTTATAAAACTGGAATGACAAATTATTAAATTTTGTAATATTATCAATTGAAATGAGACAATTTTTATTTAATTTAAATATATTCAACTTTTTCATGTTTTGAATTTAAATTTTGAAGTTTCAAAGTGATTAAAATGGAAAAGATGTAGCGACCTAGTGAAAAAAGCAGGAACAAGTTAAATCGATTAGTCGAATTTTTCTTCAAATGTCGTAAATTTTGGAAAAAAAAGGTTTCTTATCGCTCATTAAGGAAAGGAGAGAAAGGGTTGAAATAGTTGGAATTAGATTAACTTAACCGAAAGTGGGGAATTTTTAATTTGGGAATACCGAAGTTTTTGTAATATTTTGGAATCTGAATTGGTAATTGAATTATGATCTGAATTATTGTTGAATTGTTTGACATAATCTGCAGTCATTGGAAATCCTGTTAATTTATTATTAGTCTTTTCGAAAATGTTTTAAAATCTTCTGTAAACCTAGAAATCAGCCAAAATCAATAAAGTTTTCACAAATCCGTTAAAATCGCGCCAATACATTGATGTGGAAAATCCTAAATCTAATATTAAAATTTTGTATAGGAATTATTTGCCGTATAATTATCAATCAATTAATTCTCGGACTAACTTAAAATTTCCGACTTACAAAAAGCATTTTCAGAGAGAAAATCCATCATTATACCAACAAAAAATTCAATTAATTATGGACATTTTATATTCACATTATTTACCACATCTTATTATCGATTCCTCATGTCTTTGTGTACCACGTTCCGGAAAATGACAAAGATGACAGAGGTCTGATGAATTGTGGCAATTTTTTTATTGGAAAAAATCACATACGAAAAAAACTTTTCACGTTTTTACTCTAATTCTTGATTGATATAAAACTTTTACTTGGAACACTTTAGACTACTATTTACGATAATAATATCCATTTCAAATCCTTAAATAAATGGTAAATTCAAAGGCATATTTTTAAGTCTAGAATTAGATAATATTATATACATTCCAGATATGTACATTCCGACAAAGGAAGTGAATGAGAATCAAAAAATAATATCAAAAATCTGCCCGCTGCGCGGTCACATTCTCATTGCGCACTAATTATTATTCTCAGCTACCCTGCAAAATCTATCATTTCAATAAATGTATATTATCACAATTTATAATATGCATTGTTATTGAAACATACGTATTCTCATTGTCTTGTTTTTATTATTATAAAAAAGTGTGCATCCTATACAAAAAATGTTGTTATTATACATTTTATTGCAATTTGTGTCGTTTCTCCATAAATTTAATTTGTTTATTTTCAACGTTATTTTTTATGATTTAAACTGAAAATACGCATACTCTTTCCGATTTTCAGGTTACACTGTTACAAATAATCAAACTTTAGCATTTTATATTTTGTTTCTTTCCCAAATTCTAGGAGACACGACCTTCCTTTTCTCAAGCGATAAGTTTATAAAATTTCACGCAACTACGTATTTTGGTGATCGTAAACAATTTTTTAACTCGTTATTATACTGTTTCAGTGCCTTTACGTTCGTTTTTCTCATGAAATTGTTTCATAATCTCTTCAGCATGACGATGATTTCCAAATCAGTAAACAAATCGGTCTTTTTACTCTTATTTCCAAAGAATCCGCATATTCAAGTCTTTCTGATACTCTCAGTACTCCAAATTTTATTGTCAAGATATAGCGACGTATCGAAGTAACAAGGTTTGATCGCGAAGAGAAAAATATGAAAAGCTGCTACAATGTTGGGGACACAGGCATTCCCAATACAATTGGCATAGGATTCTGAAGCTTCGAGAGTTCACCACGCACCCTTTCATTTGGGCTGTCCCAGATGAAACCTTGCCATTTAGATACGTCATTATGTTGACCGTGTTTAGTTTTCCGTCCTTCTTTACTTCTTTTCCTTTGATGTTCTCGAAGTGGAGTGGAAAATATAATTGTTGAACAGCTTTCCACAATTTTACTCAGTTCATTCCAATTGATTGATCCATACTGTAATTCTTAAAGTCCTATACCACGTATAATAGGATTTAATTTCCGGAAGGGAATCGTTGATGTTTTTAGTTGTTATCACATTCTTTTTGGGTGCATAAGTTTTGTTTTCTTATCTTTTTTCCTATCTTGCATAGTTTGTCCGCAAAATGGAATTTTTAATATTTCATTATTTTTTCTGCGATCAATTTTGAATTTTCGATTTTGCAATAAAATTCAAAAAATTGTTATGATGATGTGGTAGGGATTTTAAAAAGCAAAGTTTTTCTTTTCTTCACCTTTATTCATATCGCGCGTTGTTTGGCTCAACATTTTCATTTTCGTTTTTTTTTTTTTTTGTTTGAAAATGCTATAACTCTAATAATTTTCTTGTTATCGAAGAAAGTTGTGAGGATACATTTTTCGACTTTCTGAGTACTACAAATAGCCGTACATAGCATTTTTAAATCTTGAAAAAAAAATGGTCTCAAAATTTATTTAAATGCTCTAAATTTTTTAATTCTTATCCAAAATAGCTGGATAATGAACTCGTTTTTATTTTTCAGGCCTTAAAACAATGTGCGGAAGGGCAATCCAATCGGATAATTCCTTCGAAAGTTACCGTGTTTACAGACTAGAACGACGACAACGACAAGAACAGACACCTAAGTAAAATCCATTTTTTCTAAATCAGTGAGACCAAAAACGTCCAGATTTGATTAAATCCGCAAAACTAAATTTTTACATAAAACCAATACCTTCTCATTGAGATGAAAATGTACAAATTAGTCGGTAGACCTAATAGTTTCCGCACTAGGACTGCTAAAAAGGTGATTTTTAGTAAAAAGGGTTCATATTTTATGTATTTGCATAGCAACGCTGTGATGAGTATTTTTCTTAGGGTTCTCAGTAATTTTCCTCGCATTAGACACGCAAAACACATCTTCATGCAAAAAATGAAGTCGGTAGACCTAATAGTTTTTGCGCTAGGCGTGGTAACGGACGAACAGTCTTTTTAACGACTGTTTTCATCCAACTCGAACTAACGCAATAAAAAGATTTCTTAAATATAAAAATAATATCGCAAAAATTTGCCAGCTGCGCGAGCACATTTTCATAGCGCGCTGCGCGCGCGGCTTGTCAGCTAGTTCTCGCGCTTCGCGCTCAATAATGTATTTACCTCGTGTTGCGCGCTCTGTCTTTGTATTTCCCCCACCTTTGTGACTGCGAAGACCTTTTAAAATTAAAGGTGAAAGCATCGACAACTGTAATTTGATGATGGTGATATTGTAAATTCTCATCACGTATCTCGTGCTTCGCACTCGATTTTGTCCAAAATGTGAACTTTTCTACATTATGTTGAACACTATTATATTAAATGTATTTTACATTAATTTTTTACCTCGGCCTGTGATTGCTTATTCAGATATGGCGAAATAAAGCACAAATTGTATTTATCATGATTATTTTAATATTTATTTCTTATTTTGCATTGAATTTTATTCTCAGCTACCCTGAAAAATATATCATTTCAATAAATTTATATTGTTACAATTCATAATACGCATTGGTATTGAAACATACGTATTTTCATTGTCTTGTTTCTATAATTAAAAAGAAAACAGTGAAGAGCAATTTTGTAGAACTTTCAACAACAGATAATTTTGGTCTCTTGTCTACTTATTGTATCTACCGTGGTTTCGTGGAAAAGTTAAATTATTACGGTTCTCAGTAGGATTTTTTATGTCTAAAACCATAAAAATTCGTAGTAGAAGGCTGGCTAACGAACTTAACCTGTCCCTGTGCACCACAAACCAGTGTGCTAAAGAAAATTTTAATAAAAACAATTCCTCCGAAAGTTATCGAGTCATCAGACAACAGATAGACCGACAGACCTACAGACAGACATTTTTGTAAAAACTATTTACTGGATAGGTCCAAATTCACATGAATCTAAGACATTCCATCATAATTTATGAGAATGTAAAATAAAAATGAATTGGAAGTACATTTTTCGTGATACATCATGATATCATGAGAGAGAGAGAGAGAGGGAGAGAGAGAGAAATATTATTTTTGTACAACAATAATACAAATTAATATTCAGTAATATAATTAATTTATTATCGGATAATATTTCAAATTAATTACTTGGAAATTCGTCTTAACCCATGAAATATTTTGTAAAAAATATATTATTCTTTATTGAGAATTTGATAAATTGATTAAACACTGAAATCTTTAGTAAATTAATTTGCTAGAACTTCTTCCTTTCTTGTACACAAACTAGTTTTAACAAGTCCGTAAGGACAGTGTCTCCCATGGCGGTGATAAATGAAATGACACTTAAGTGTATGTATACATATATATATATATATATATATATTTTTTAAATTATATATATATACAAGCAATTGAAACAGGTTTCAGAGTCAATTTTATGAAATTTCAATAACTTTTGCTTCAAAATTAAGTTTCGTGTCATTGAAAATTAATGAATATGGTGTCAAATTAATTTTCCAAGTCAAATTTATGAAATTTCAGTTACATAAATCATTGAAAACTGACTGAAATTTCAGGAAATTTCTAACAATGCACCCAGCTTGGCTATATTTGACTATTTTAAGTCCGATCACCAACAGTTAAAAATAAACCAAGGAATGACTTCAAAAATAAAGATATTAGATTGCTATAAAATACCCAAAAAAACGTATCTAACATGTCAATTTCTATCTCTTTTGGGGATATTGAGCAGAGAAATATTTCCCTAGATTCGGCCAAAATTAAAGTTCAATCACCCAGATAAAAATTTTGAACATATAAAATTATGGATATTGATCACCCAAATATTTTGCAAGATTCGGCCACCAAGAAGTTTAAAATAAATAAGAAATGATATGAGAAACGAAGGTTAGATTATTATAAAACGTTCCGAAAAACTACGCAAAAATATATGACAAATATACTTTCTTTTGAATGGACCTTTTCATTGACCAGCTTAATAGGGCCAACATATTAATAAGTTATAAAAAAAATGGTCCTATTTGTATAGGGATATAAAAATAAATTTGTTCTGCTTTGGAAGAACAGGCAGGTGTTTGATAATGGCATAAATAACAGTGTTTACCAAAAGAATGAACGCAATTGCACAGAATGACGATGCAAAAGCAATAAACCAACGAACAATGAAGACACCTATTTGGATCACTTCCCGTGTTTGCTCGCTTATGTAAGTTAATCAATTGTGACCAGGCCCCTTAGTTTCTACCAATAGACTACTTCCAACAATGGAGTTACACAGGTGATACAAGGACAGCATCACAGACTTTTCAATATAGAGATATGCATTCATCTTATTCAACAGCTTGGCAACTGATTTACTAATAGTCCACATATTACAGAGTGTGCATAATTTATTTGCAGTAATAGTACCAATTATAGAAGTTCTTGTATGTTATACATGAAAAATTGAAAACTAAGCATAAAATTAGGTGGATAATTCGGACACTAATAACTGGAAACAAGTATGTAAACAATTTTTCAAAAAGGGGCCGTGTACATAAATTATGTAAAGTTATTTTCTGAAATTTTGAACAACGTACCACCCTTTGTTAGAATCCGTAAGTTTTGACCTACCCCCTTTCTTTCTTACGTAGTTTTTGCGGACTAAATTTCTTTCCTGCATTTATTTAGGGGTAATCCGTAAATAACGTAAGACGATTCACGGGCAGAGGATGTTTGGTAAAATCTTACAGTTTCTTACAATTTCTTATGAATGAACAAATTAGATCAACTTTTAACAGAGTAGTTTAACTTTCAGCCAAGTAGTTGAATTTTCAACCAAAACATATGAATTATTATCGAAAAATGTAATAATTAATATTTTAAAGAAGATGAGATTTTCATTTTAAATCTAAAATAGTTGAATTTAACCAAAAAATATTAATTTTCAACAAAATAGTTAAATCCTCAACCAAAACATATTCACTTTCAACCAAACAGTTGCATCTTTAACAAACAAAAAAAAGAAATGTGGGCGTCTACATGAAAAGGGGCCTTATGGCCGATTCTAGTTTAAGAAAAATGTAAGAAAAACACCTTAAGTAATTTCTGGATGACCCTTTATTTATTTATTCATTTGTTATTTCGTGAATTTATGATTATTACATTTAATATTCATACTAATATTATTAGGTAATACTACTAATATTATTAGTCAAATTCCAGGGCAAATTACTCGTGCAGAAATTGCCCCGGTTGGCCCTACTACAACAAGGTTTCTGGTCGGATCCCGGCCGGGCTACCCCTGGTTGGGTTTCATTGTCGGGAGCCGGCGAATAATTATTATTTTACATTAAAGTATAGTGTTGTGTATTCATTTTTTCATCTCCTACTTCCTAACCTCAAATCACCACGTGGTTTCCAAAATAAAAGAATGGCTAGGAGATTCTAGCATCAGTGGTTGAAACTCTTCTCTCATTTCCTCGTGAGAATTTGATAACTTGATTTTACATTTAAAGTTCATCGTATTCTTTACGATGAGCCTTAAAATACAATTCAAGTTACCAATTTCTCGCCTAAAGAAAAATTTTTTAACCGGTCTGTGACCGGGTTACCCGACCGGATCCCGGCCGGTGTGAAAGCCGCAATCCGACCAGATTACCCTGACGTTCTTAGCCGGATCCCGGCCAGTATCCCCGGCTAGCGCCCGGTTTAAACTAGGCTTAAACTGTGTTTAAACAGGCCGGCTCCCGATCGGATCCTTGTTACTATTTCTACACGGGGTCTTCAATGATTTCAAGCAATCGAATATAATTTTTCTCCCCAAATTTGTTGTGAAAACCATCACCTAATCTCAAAATGTCAATGACTCCGTGGGGAATAATCACACTAGAAATATTCAAAAACCAGGGATCTGGTTGATCTTGGAAAAGAACTGAGTGAATGTTTAAATGCAACTTTTGTACATCTTCTTGCTCTTTAGGAATGCTTAGAAATTTTTGATCATGTTTTATATTATCCTTAAGGGCATTTTTATTCAGTTTTATTTCCCCTTCAAAACATTCTTTGATAATAAAAAAAAAACAGTGCTTGTGGATTTAATTTCTCAATAATTTGTTTTATAAATAGAATAAAACAATTTCAAATCGAAAATTAGAATTTTCAAATTTATTATCATTGACAGTCATTTAAAGTGCTTCTTATAATTCCCCAATTTTTGAAAGATTTTTGAAAACATCCCAGACTTTCGCCTGACTTTCTCTGCCAAATAAAATTCCCTACATTTTCCCTGATTTTCCGGTTTTCCTTGACCATCGGCTACCCTGAATTAATATATCAGTAGGATTACAGCCATGGACGATTATGTTAATCTGCAGCATATAGGGGAAACCACCCTACAGTAGATAGCAAAAAATTCAACAGCGTTTTAACTGCATCAGTTTCCAAAAATAAAGTGCGAGATGGATGCAGAAAGCTGTCATCCTTGGGTCGCTTCGTGTCCTCAAAACACACCAGAGTTTCGCCGACCTATCGTTGTGATTTTGTCGTGTTCTGTGACCACCCATCTCACGGTTGCGAGACGTGGCCATGAATGGGACTTACCGCGGTCCTACTGGGAGCCGATGTCGTTGTTTTTAGATGACAGTTTCTCCCAGTGGGACCCTGCGTTGGTTTTTAACCTTTCGTTTTTAATTTTATATACACATATATATATACATAACACGTGTATACATCAAAAAAATTTATATATTTTTTGGATCATTCCATAGATCAGGGAATCCCCCATCATTTACAAAAGAATATATTGAAATATATGTATAATCAGTAGAAAAATACGTAATTTCAACCAAAAAAGAGCTCGTCGTTTCTAAGATAAATTATTTTCGGCTAAACTATGAAATACGTATTCCTTTATTTTAATTGTAGAATGATATATTTAGATGAGTATATTCTAAATCTCTAATCTGGACCTCTCTGCATAATTTTAAATGGCATCGGTCATAAATAAGATGTATACAAAGTATATAATAGTTCAAAACCCAAACAGTTATTGGTAAATAAGTTAAATTATAAATTAATTTCATAGCGATAGTCATAAAATAATTTCAAATTTAAATTAACGTACAAAACATAATTTTATTTCAGATTTAGGTTACAGTACTAAAAGCCCACAGGATTTGAAAGAAGGATACGATTTGGCGATAGATTGTAGTGGTTCAGGACCTGCCATAGAATCAGCATTACAGCTTTTGGGACCAGGAGGTCGTTTATGTTGCTTTGGTATAGCAAATCCCAAAACAAAAATTTCTGTCGAACCCTTCCAGGTACAGTTTTTTTACTGCAAGGAAAGGCAGAACTTTGATTAGAAAAAACGTAAATAATAACAAACAAACAAATTTGTTTCAGCTTTATAAGAAGGAATTGAAAATCATGGGTGTCAACATAAATCCCTACACATTCCCAAGAGGATTGTCTCTTGTACAAGCTATGGCTGACCGTTATCTAGCCTACGAAAAACTTGGTATTAAAATCTACAAATTGTCTGAATATGAAGAAGCTGTGGCTGCACTGAAAAATGGTGAAATTAGCAAAGCTGTCTTCAAAATGTGATGATATGCATTATATTTCTGTAAAATCTTCAACACGTGTTAACACTCGCAAAGTTTGAAGATAGTTGAATTAATTATGATAAATAATGTAGCTGAAAATTGTCGTTATAAAGTATATGAAAAAAAAACTTATAATCAGGAATGACTTACAAGATTAAAGAATTTATTATATAAATAATTAAAAAATTAGATATAATTAAATATGAATTAATTTGAATAATTTGATTAATTTAATTATATAAATTAATTTAATAATTTTAATTAATTAAGTTAATTTAATTAATTTAAATAATTTAATGAGTTTGAATTATTTAATTAATTAAATTAATTAAATTAATTAAATTAATTAAATTAATTAAATTAATTAAATTAATTTAATTAATTTAATTAATTTAATTAATTTAATTAATTTAATTAATTTAATTAATTAAATAATTCAAACTCATTAAATTATTTAAATTAATTAAATTAACTTAATTAATTAAAATTATTAAATTAATTTATATAATTAAATTAATCAAATTATTCAAATTAATTCATATTTAATTATATCTAATTTTTTAATTATTTATATAATAAATTCTTTAATCTTGTAAGTCATTCCTGATTATAAGTTTTTTTTTCATATACTTTATAACGACAATTTTCAGCTACATTATTTATCATAATTAATTCAACTATCTTCAAACTTTGCGAGTGTTAACACGTGTTGAAGATTTTACAGAAATATAATGCATATCATCACATTTTGAAGACAGCTTTGCTAATTTCACCATTTTTCAGTGCAGCCACAGCTTCTTCATATTCAGACAATTTGTAGATTTTAATACCAAGTTTTTCGTAGGCTAGATAACGGTCAGCCATAGCTTGTACAAGAGACAATCCTCTTGGGAATGTGTAGGGATTTATGTTGACACCCATGATTTTCAATTCCTTCTTATAAAGCTGAAACAAATTTGTTTGTTTGTTATTATTTACGTTTTTTCTAATCAAAGTTCTGCCTTTCCTTGCAGTAAAAAAACTGTACCTGGAAGGGTTCGACAGAAATTTTTGTTTTGGGATTTGCTATACCAAAGCAACATAAACGACCTCCTGGTCCCAAAAGCTGTAATGCTGATTCTATGGCAGGTCCTGAACCACTACAATCTATCGCCAAATCGTATCCTTCTTTCAAATCCTGTGGGCTTTTAGTACTGTAACCTAAATCTGAAATAAAATTATGTTTTGTACGTTAATTTAAATTTGAAATTATTTTATGACTATCGCTATGAAATTAATTTATAATTTAACTTATTTACCAATAACTGTTTGGGTTTTGAACTATTATATACTTTGTATACATCTTATTTATGACCGATGCCATTTAAAATTATGCAGAGAGGTCCAGATTAGAGATTTAGAATATACTCATCTAAATATATCATTCTACAATTAAAATAAAGGAATACGTATTTCATAGTTTAGCCGAAAATAATTTATCTTAGAAACGACGAGCTCTTTTTTGGTTGAAATTACGTATTTTTCTACTGATTATACATATATTTCAATATATTCTTTTGTAAATGATGGGGGATTCCCTGATCTATGGAATGATCCAAAAAATATATAAATTTTTTTGATGTATACACGTGTTATGTATATATATATGTGTATATAAAATTAAAAACGAAAGGTTAAAAACCAACGCAGGGTCCCACTGGGAGAAACTGTCATCTAAAAACAACGACATCGGCTCCCAGTAGGACCGCGGTAAGTCCCATTCATGGCCACGTCTCGCAACCGTGAGATGGGTGGTCACAGAACACGACAAAATCACAACGATAGGTCGGCGAAACTCTGGTGTGTTTTGAGGACACGAAGCGACCCAAGGATGACAGCTTTCTGCATCCATCTCGCACCTATGAATGTCATTGTTAAAATCTGACAAAATTTAAATGCAATATTGACTTGTAAAGAACAAAATTCATACGCGTCAGGAATAAGAAATCAATAAATAACGTCAATTTAATTGAGAATAGACATTTTAGCCATAATATGACCTTAAGCGACCTTTGAATGGTATTATAAAAATATGAAAAAAATATGAGTGCAATATTGAATTGTAAAGAACACAATTCATACACGCCAGAAATAAATAAATAAATATCAATAAATAGCGTCAATTTAATTAAGAAAAGCCATTTTTGCCCTAAAATGACCTTGAGCGACCTTTGAATGTTAAAAATTAATTTTTGTTGTTGTTGAGGATTCATCGTTTTGATTAAAAATTCATTTCTTTAGTTGCAAAATGAGCTTTTTTATCGAAAATTTGTTTTTTTCTTTGAAGGTTTTTTGGTTGAAAATTATTGTTTTTTTTAAACTGAAAATGTAACTACTATTCCAGTTGAATATCACATAATTTTAGTTAAAAATTTATCCTTTTTGGTTGAACATTCATTTTTTGACTAAAAATTTAGTTATACCATTTTTGGTTGAAAAATTATATTTTTTAGTTGAAAATTCGTCTTTTATGGTGGAAATTAATCTTCTTGGTTGAAAATTAATCTTTTTGGTCAAAAATTCAATTATTCTTATTAAAGATTCATCATTTCAGTTAAAAATTCATGTTTTTGGTTTAAAATTTAACTATCCAAGTTGAAGATTCATAATATTCCAAATTCTGAAATTCAAATGGCGGGACCAATATGCGAGCCAAAAATTTAAAAAATTTCATTTGGCTTCAAAATGGGTCCTCACGAGTTTCTTGGTTCGCTTATTGTGAACCTGAAGTCAAAATTCCAAAATTTAAAATTGTGGATCCAATATGGCAAGCGACAAATTTTAAAAAGAGTACTTTATCCGTCATTTTGAATTTTTGAATTTTGACTTCAGATTCGTAATTACTAACTCAAAAACTCCCATGCACCCATTTTGTAGCCACGGGACTAATTTCTCAATTTTTTGTAAGCCATATTGGATCCGCTATTTTAAATTTTGAAAATTTCAAAAAGACTCGGAATTCGTCATCAGCGATCCTAAAAATCGACTTTTTATATTTTCAAACGAGTCGTCGCCATTATTGTAATTGCAAACTTTTTAAAAATTTTCCAACGGATTTTCATGTCGAATTTCATTCAAAAGAAATCTAAATTAGATAAAAAACTGTGCGAGTTAAAAAAATGGCATTTTTTTGAATAGACATCAAAATTCAAATACTCGTAAATTTGTGGAAATTTTTTTTTTCTCAAATCTGAAAAACACGCAACGCCTAATTTCCGCTAAAAAAAATTACGTCGCTGAGGATAATAATTTTTTTTAGCAATAATTTCAAATGTGTATGATTTATACTCACAAAAAATCAATAGGAATAATAGGGGAATTGAGAACTTCATTTTTTACTGTTTTCTTTTTCAGGAAAAGCGATAGTTAATTCGTAGACAGGGGAAAATAATTTTTTTTTGTTCAAAAACTGACTTACTGTTTTTTATAAACGTTTATATACCTGCTTAAGGTAACGTATCAGACAAAATTAAATCCGGAAATAAGCAAGGGTAAAATGTGTTTGCTCAATTTGCGATGAAATGGCAAAACTATGTTACTCATGATTTTTGTGTAAATATTACAAACATTTTTCCAACAATGAGGGAAAAAAACAACGTTATCTTCTGAATTTTGCCATACGCTACAGATAAGATAAGGGAAACTCTCCGAGAGTATGTTTTTAAATTTGGAAAATTAAAAAAAAAAATTTTATTTATATTGCCCGGAAATTTGTTTGTATCAGTGTTGGGTAAATTACTTTTTTTTTGAGTAACTAGTTACAGTTACGCTACTTAGCGGAAAAAGGTAACTAGTTACAGTTACTACATAAAGTAACTTTAAGTTACCTACAATGTTACTTTTTTCAACTCCCTAATTTTATAGTTTAAAAATGAAAATAACTATGATGATAATTCATAAAAACTTAATCAAAAAAGAAATAGCCATTAGTTAAAATGTGATTTTTCAGTTACATTTTTCAACCAATCATTTGTATTTTTACCAAAAAAGTATGAAATTTTTTTACTGGAAAAAATGAATTTTCAAGTCAAAAGGACGAATTTTCAACAAAAACTTGACTTTTCAACAATTTTCAAATAAAAAACACGAATTTTTAACAAAAGAGTTAAATTTTCAATAAAAAAGTTAATTTTCAACTAAATAGTTGAATTGTCTAACAAAATATTTGAATTTTCCAACCTGAAAAATAAAAAAACGAATCTGAAAGAAAATAGTTAAATTTTCAACGAGAGATGAATTTCCAACTAAAATTGTAAATCAGTAACCAAATAACTAAATGTTTAACAAAGTAGGTTAACTTTGAACAAGTCGTTAAATTATCCACCCGAAAAGACCAATTTTCAAAAAAATCGCTGAACCCTCTTCAGAATTTTTTTTCCAAAAGAGACGAATTTCCCAACCAAAATAAAAAATCTACAACGAAAAAGAGTTAAATTTGTAACAAAAGCGTTTGTTATTTTTCAACCAACTAGTTGAACTTTCTACCAAAATAGTTGAATTAAACTAAAAATGACGAATTAAAAAAAAAAAAAAGCCGAATCCTCAACCAAATACAGCTATTTACACCTATTCACAGAAAATCTTATATCTAGATCCTTATTTCTATTTTTTGACGATAGCGCAATAACGCAAACGCATCTTAATCTACTAAAGCTATTACATAACCATTACTTACAAATCTTTATGCTTATAATTTAAGCGACTTCCGTTTCCTTTTTCTTTCACTTCTCTTGTACCTTCATTTTACCATTTTTTTTTCATCCATTCTTTCTCACTAGCACCCCTAGCCCCCTCTAACTCCTTCATCCACTCTTCCCCCAAACCATCCTCCCCTAGAATCTTTATCACATTCTCTTGCCAGCTTCCTTTATCTTCCATTCCTCTCCTACATCCTTCCCATACATGCTAAGTATTATATATAATATTCATTTGTTTTACATAAAAAATGTATAAAACAAATGAATATTATATATAATACTTCACACTATATATAAACTATATATAATATTTCCACCTGGGACTGAACGTAATTTATGGTTTCCAGAAATAATAAGAAATGAGACTTGAAACTAATAGCAATTTTTTGTTGCTTTCCAGGGTGAAAGCTTCATTTTCAAAATTGTCTGACTTTTCCATGACCAATTTGCCATTTTCCCTGACCATTAACATTTAGATACCAGCCTTTTATTCTTGTGATAATTTTCAAATAGGATCTTTTATAAACGGAATAAAACAATATTTCAGATACAAATCTAGAATTGTCAAATTTAATTATTTATAAAGAAAATACTTTTCTACCATTTAAGATGCCTTTTAACAAAATTCTTGAATTTTCAACAAAATAATTAAATTTTCAACCTAAAAAAATGAGTTTTCAACCAAAAAGTGTAATAGTAGATATTTTAACCAAAAAGATGAAATTTCATTTTAAAAAAAATAGATTTTAAAATCAAGAAGACGAATTTTCAACAAATAAAGATATTTCAGTCATGAGAGAAGAAGAACTTCACCTAAATTATTGCGCCTTGAAGCCAAAAGACGAATTTTCTGTTCAAAAATTGAATTTACAACTAGAAAATACGAATTTTCAGCAAAAAAATTAAAATATTCAACAAAATAGTGCAATCCTCAAGCAAAGAAGATTAATTTTCAACCAAACAGTTGCATCTCTATCCAAGAAAGATGAAGTTTCTACTAAAACAGATACATTTTCTAACCAAAAAGATGAATTTTCAACAAAAAAGTTGAATGTTCAGCCGAAAGAATGACTTCTTAACAAAATTCTTGAATTTTCAAACAAATAATCAAAATTTATAACTGAAAAGATAATCTTCAGCGGAAAGCAACTGCAAGAAAAAAGGCACATAAATTACTCACAAGAATATTATATCAGGGTTAAGCAAAACTTCATTTAAAAAATTCGCAAATTTTTCCCTGATCAATTTTTCATTTTCCCTGACCATTAATCTTGAAAGACCAGAATCTTTTATAAACGAAATAAAACAATTTCATATTAAAATTGAAAATGTTCATATTTATCTAAAGTTATAGAAATTCCCTGACTTTTCCCTGACCAATAAAATTCCCTGACTTTTTGGAAAATTGTTTTTGGTTAGATTTGTATTTCAGTTACATGTTACAAGGTTTCTTTGGCGCGTAAAGTTAAATTCATATTAAATTTCTGTACAATTACTGCGAGTCATTTGTTTCATTTGCGAATTAAAAAAAATTACGTACATGAATGAAGGACTCCCCCTTCCGAATTGCCGTTTGACCTAATCTTCATTGGTCTGAATTATTAGTCACATAAGGGGTAAAATTTGATAAGTGTCCCTGCCTAAAATTTTGTTGTCACCTATCTCATTGTAACTCCGCCAGACAGTAGTGCTAGTGGACCTCTTTAAATTCTGTAGAGGTGCACCTAGTATGACGGGTTGTCAATATACAGGGGCCCGAATTTTTGACGATTTAGCACGACCGCTAACTTTCAATTGTACATAACTCCTGATACAGCTACGCAATTTTACTTTTTAATGCAGGTTTTAGAAAGCTCTTTGAACGAGATTTACAATAAAAATAATCATTATGCAATAAAAAAATTAATTCACCTAGATTTTTCATTTTGAAAGACATTTTTGAGTTTTTCTCCAAATGGGGCATTTTTGATATTATTGTACGTAGGCTAGAAAAGAAAGCTTGATTTTTTCTCTTGAAAAACGTCGCAAAACGGAAATGGAATTAAAAGTATTGGTTGAGTTTTAGAAGGTCATGAGAGCGCTGGTGCCCCGCGCCAACTAACCACAGCGTTACTAGGCGTGCTGTAATGCCTCAGTGGTTCTAATAATTAATAAAAATGATTTTTCTGTAATATTTTACATATTCAAAGAAAATCATGCCGTCATTGGTTAAAGCCTTAAAACTCGCCTGAATAAACCCTGATTTTGAAGAAGGATTCGACATCTGCACGGCATGACATTTTCCAGATAATCTATATTAAAATAATAAAATTTTACGTTTTGGGGCGTTTTTTGGAATTAATCTCCTTGACTCTCACAATTTGTAGTGCTTTTTGATGTGAGTCCCCTTGCCATTCACATTTTGGGGTGCTCTTTGATGTCAGTCCCCTTACCTCTCACGGTTTGGGGTAATTTTTTAGCGTGAGTCCCCTTGTCTCTAATAGTGATACTTGAAAGATTATTTGTTTATTGAATTTAACATTCGCTTTACCCTTCTCTTCGCGATCTTTATTTTCGCGATAATGTCAGGCTGTAGAGATGTTGAATGCTTCATTAAAATCAGAGTCTATTTCTGGTTGTCACCAGTGGCAGTATGATTTTCTTTGAAAATAAAAAATAATAAAGAAAAATCATTTTTATGAAGTAGGAGAATCATTGATACACTGCAGCACGCCTGGTAGCGCTGTGGCTAGTTGGCACGGGGCACCCGCGGTATCATGACCTGCTACAACTCAACCAATACTTTCCATTCCATTTCCGTTTTGAGATGCTTTACAAGAAAATAAATCAAGCTTTTCTTCTAGCCTACTTAAAAAAATATAAAAAATGATGCATTCACAGAAGATCTAAGAAGTGTCTTTCAAAACGAAAAATGAAGGTGAAATAATTTTTTTATTGTATAATGATTATTTTTATTGTGAACATCGTTAGAAGATCATTGCAAAACCCTCTTGAGAAAGTAAAATTAAGTAACTGTATCAGGAGTTCTGTACAATTGAATGTTAGCGCTCGGATTGAATCGTCAAATTTCGGCCCCCTGTATCTTGACAATCCGTTATACTAGGTGCTCCCCCTTCACAGAATTTAAAGAGGTTCATTAGCACTACAGTCTGGCGGAGTTAGAATTAAATAGGTGGCAAGAAAAGGATATACTTCCGAAAAGGGCATATGTCCGATTTTCTTCGGGCTCCGTGTACTTATGTATTTTGACGCGCTGATTAAATTATTTTGTGAAAAAATCGTCTTTTTTGGTAGAAAATTATTCTTCTTGGTTGAAAATTCATATTTTTTTGTTTAAATCCAACTGATTTTTATACTAAATTAAATTCTTTGTTTTTGTTGAAATATTAATTCAATTTTTCGTTGAAAATTCAACTTCTTGGTTACAAGTTAATTTTTTTGGTAGAATATTTAGAATTTTTGTTGAACATTCGAATTTTTATTGAAAATTAATTTTTTTTTAATGAAAATTTAACTATTTTGTTTAAAATTAACTTTCTATGTTGAAAATTCATATCCTCGGGTTAAAAATGGAACTCATTAAAAATTGAATAATTTTATGTAATATTAAATGGGTAAAATTATTAATTCAAATTTTTCTAGGTTTCAAATTCAAAAATGTTTGTTGTTGACAAAAAAAAAGACCAAAAAATTGTTTTCGTTTCCAGAAGAAGAATAAAATCATATTTCAGATCGGGTGAGACCAAAAAACATAAATATATTTTATAATTTTTCGGAAATCATTCAAGTTTTAAATATTTTTCTTCTCTCTGAAATTCTTAAATATCGTTTAAACTCAATCGATTTATTCCTAAAATTGCCCCAAAATCTTCGACCTTATTTTTTTACAATTTTCGAAACCGTTTGAAATGTTTTACGATATTTTTAAATATTCTATTAAAATTACGTTTTAAAACATACTTTAAATTTGTCCAGAAGTTTTAGAAAAAATGTGTGTATTATCGTGAAACCTTTGAAAATTCGTAAAAATCCTCTTTTTCGAAATCTTCATTTTCACAATTTTTAGTCAAGGGTACACAAAAAAATATTTAATAGAATTCATTGAAGTGATTAAATTAAATTAATATCTTGTTGAAGTGGAGTTCCTTAAAGGGAATGATGTACGGAATCTGTTGAATATTCATAACGAATCTACCCTCACCCCTGACCACCCACATAATAGCAGAGTATCGTTCCATTCCTGAGCTTTCAGGACATGTTTGAATTATTAATGCGATAAATAACTATATTGTACATGTTCATTTCAAAATTATTCTCCAGACATTACCATCTAAATTAAGGATAAATAATAAGCACTCGTTACAATCAAGTGATTATAATTTTTTGTTAAACAGGAATTAATTAATAATAATAAACTTTCAATGCATTCATTCATTCACTTTAACATCTTATACAAAACGTTTACAAATTAAAATTATATTTTTTTAGGAATAATGAATTTCACATCCGACAATATAGATTTTCAACGAAAAAGTTAATGTTCAAGGAAATAGTTGAATTTATATATATTTTAATTTAAACATTACCAATTATTCAAATTAACCGAATCGGTATTTATATAAGAATATTATATAAAAAATGTTACACAAGATTGCAAGTTTGCAAGGCTAATTAAATAGTTGCATTATTGCAAAAATAGTTATATGGTTTAGTAATACTTTAATAGTTTAATAAATAATTTGAATGAAAAAATGAAATAAAAAAAGAGGAATTTTTAACAAAGCAGTTGAATTTTTGTCGCAGAAACATCATTTTTAACCAGTTCAATTTTCAACCCAAAAAAATGAATTTTCAATCCAAAAATATAAATTTTCAATGAAGAAATTGAATTTAAACAAAAAAGTCAAGTTTCAACAAAGTACCTGTGTTTTCTAAAAGAAGTTTAATTTTAAAGCCAAACATACGCATTTTTAACATATTAGTTCAATTTTCCACCCGAAGATATGAATTTTTAATGAAAAAGGCAATTTTCAACAAAATAGTTACATTTTTAACAAAAACAGTTGGATTTTCAACTCAAAAAGATGGGTTTTTATCCCAAAAAGATGAATTTTCAATCCAAAAATATGAATTTTCAATAAAAACAATTGAATTTAAACTAAAAAGTTAATTTTCAACAAATTAGCCGAATTTTCTAAAAAAAAAAGTTTTATTTTAAAGCCAAACATACGAATTTTCAACAAATTAGTTAAATTTTCCACTCGAAGATATGAATTTTCAATGAAAAAGGGCAATCAAAAAATATTATATTTTAATAAAAAAATTGAAATCAAATAAAAAAGTTAATTTTCAAAAAAGTAGATTCATTTTTAACAAAAATGGTTTGATTTTCAACTCGAAAAGATGGTTTTTATCCCAAAAAGATGAATTTTCAATCCAAAAATATGAATTTTCAATAAAAACAATTGCATTTAAACTAAAAAGTTAATTTTGAAAATTCATATTTTTGTGTTGAAAATTCAACTGTGTTTTTTTAAATCGTCTATTTAGGTTGAAAATTTCACACTTTCGTAGAAAACTCAAATACTTTATTGAAAATTAACTTAATTCGTATGTTTGGCTTCAAAATGAAATTATTTCGTAAAAAATTAAACAACTTTGTTAAAAATTAACTTTTTTGTTTAATTTCAATTATTTTATTAAAAGATCATATTTTTGGGTTGAAGACTAATATTTTTGGATTGAAACTTCAATTCTTTGGTTTGAAAATTTATCTTTCCGGGTTTAATATTCAAGTATTTCAGTCGAAAATTCAACTAGTTAAAAATTAATTTTTGGGATTACAGTTCAACTGTTTTGTTGGAAATTCATATGTTTGGCTTCAAAATTAATAAACTATTCCTTAGAAAATTCAACTAATTTGTTAAAAATTTACTTTTCTGTTTAAATTTAATTTTTTTATTGAAAATTCATATTTTTGGATTGAACATTCATCTTCTTGGGTTGAAAATTCAACTAGCTAAATATTAAATTTTTGGGATAAAAATTCAACTGTTTTGTTGAAAATTAGTCGTTTTGGGTTGAAAATGAAAATATAAATAAATACAACTAGTTGAAAATTATTTGTTTGCGATAAACATTCAACTGTTTTGTTGGAAATTCGTATGTTTGGCTTCAAAATTAAACTATTCCTTAGAAAATTCAACTAATTTGTTGAAAATTGACTTTTTTGATTAAATTCAATTGTTTTTATTGAAAATTCATATTTTTGGATTGAACATTCATCTTTTTGGATTGAAAATTCAAGTATGCTTAGAATTTAAATTTATTCAGTTTTTAAGACTTTTAAACTGGACATTGAAAACTTCGAAAATTTTACAATTTTTAGTGTTTCAAAAGTGAATTTATCAAATGTACACGCTACTAATTTAAAAATGTATAAAAGGTAATATCTCACATATTATTCATTTTTTTTACATTGTCAATTTGAAATGCACTCACTTTTATGACTTTGAATTTAAAAATATTGGACAATTAGGCTGATTCAATGTCCATATTAATGTAAGAATTACGTTTGATCAAAAAATAATTAAAAAGTTAAGAATAACCATTGTTTAAATAGTGTTGTAACAAAATATTATAATTTAACGTATTTTCAAGTTTAGATTTCTCTTAATTTTCTGAATTGATGCAAATCTTATTAAAAATAATATATCTTTGACAATATTTGCTAAAATGTAACAATTCTCTTAGAATAATGCTAGAAAGTGGAAGTTTTTTTCTAATATTTTCCACTTTTAGTCCACTTTCAAATTCTAGTGAGGTAATAATTATCTCAATTTAACAAACATATTTTTCTAAACAATTAATTATTGATAATAATATTCTCTTTGAATAATGTTTTAAAGTTAGGATTTTTTCTGAAATTTTGAACTTTGTGTCCACTTTTTATTTAGTGGTATAATTATTAATGCAAGTTACAAATATAATTGTTTAAAAAGTGCGTTCTGGTTTATAACTATCTTCTCTTAGAGTAATGCTTTGACTTTTTAGTTTTCAGTAACCACTTCAAGAAAAAAATTCACATTCATATATTTTATTCCATATAGAAAATTTGAGGAATAGTTCAAATACCTGTTTTATTTCAGAAAATTGTATTCACAGAAAGAAAGATCGTTTGAAAAATTATTTTCTCTATTGTTTATTTATTATTTGTCCGTAACTAGAAAGCCAGAGCAAAATTTAAAATTTCAGAAAAAAACGGTACTTTCTAGCAATTATCTAAGAGAAGATAGTTATAAACAATAATACATGTTGCAAACAATTATGTTTGTTAAATGTTCTTTACATTGTTATTAAGCTGAAAACAAACATTGAAGGAAATACAATTTTAAAGTTCGTTTAAAATACATACTATTTTAGTCCATTCTTATCCATTTCTTCAATTTTTTTGAAAAATTGGGTATAGTATATAATTTTATAGATTTTAAGGAAGGGAACAATTTTATTTTTTTCATTCTTTATCGGCTTTCATTAGATTAAATAATATCACACTTTTAACAACAATTTTGACAATGTTTTGATAATGAAAGCTTTCAATTCTTAATATTCAAATACTCATAACTTTTTACTAACAATACATCAATTTTAGAAGAAACTAATTCATTATTCGAAATTTATGATTCATGAAGTAAATTCATAAGTAAAATTAATAAGTAAATTCATGATTAAATTCAAGCAAATGAAGTAAATTGCATTAAATAATTAACTAAAAATTAAATTATCTTAAAACTATAAATTGACTAATATACGAAGTTCTTATAAATTTATTACTCTTATTAATATGTTAGCCTCTTTCACGGAGATGAATTTTTAATTTAAAAAGCTCAATTTTCAGCAAAATAGTTCCACTTTCAACCAAAGAGGTGAATTTTCAACTAAAAATATGAATCTTCAACAAAAAATTGTTTCTTGACAAAGTGGTTCAACCAAAATTTTCAAACAAAATAGTTGAATCCTCAAGCAAAAAAAAATATTTTTTCAACCAAACAGTTGCACTTTTATCCATGAAAGATGTAATTTTGGATCAAATAGATGAATTTTTAAATTAAAAAGATAATTTTTCCAAAAAATAGTTGGATTTGCAACAAAACAGTTTAATTTTCAACAAAATAGTTAAATTTTTTAACCAAAAAGTATCAATTGTTAACAAAATTGTTCTCGTGTTGAATTTTTAATCTAACAGTTGCTATTTTATCCAAGAAAGATGCAATTTGTACCAAATAGATGAATTTTTAAATTAAACAGACAAATTTTCAACAACAAAAAAATAGTTGAATTTTTATGAAAAAAGAATTTCAGTTTAACTTTTCAGCAACAAAATATGAGTTTTAAGTAAGACGTAAATTTTCTATGAACATACGTGAATTTTCAAACTAGAAAGACGATTTTTTAACAATACAGTTGAACTTACAACCAAACAGTTTCATTTTTATCTAAGATTTTTTGTAATAATAAGATTGTTTTGTAATAATTTTTCTATTTAAATTCATTTGACGCATCTTTGAAGCTATAATGCTTCAAATTTAAGAGTAATAAACCCCATCGGAAATTTCTAGATTCTTAGAATCTAAGAATTTAAGATATAATCCCAGGCGGGAACAAGCAAGCGAGGGGTAACGCGCTGGATGCGATAGTAGGGGTACTCTCCGCAGGTACGAAAATGCGAGTCGGGAATCGTCCATCCCTACTATCTTTCACCTCTTTCCTCCCATCTTTACCTCTTCTAATATTAATCCTTCCTCCCGTTTTTTCATCTCTTCGAGATGAAATTTAATTGTTTGAAATAGAAAACCTTGAATCGTTAAAATTTCAGAGTGATAAATTTAAACTTAGAACGTTAAAATTGTAGTTGTTCCTTTTTTGAAATTACAGTCGAACTCGGATTCAACGTTCCCGGATTTACTGTTTCCGAGAATTGACGCCGCGCCGCGGGTAGGTTTGTCAGGAGTTGAGCGGGGTGTGTTTACCGCTGCCGAGAATTGACGCCGCGCCGCAGGCAGGCTTGTCAGGAGCTGCGCAGGTTGTACGGGGTTCACGAAGGCACGACAAAACAGGAACTGTTTACGTTTGGATTTGAGCTAAATCCAGTTCAGTTAGGGTAGGTCAGGTTGAAGGACAGCCTCAAAACCGACGTTAAATCCGAGTTCGACTGTATTAAATTATTTTTTAAATTTTATTCAGAAAAAAGATCCTCTCCTTTCAACCCAGCAGAGTGAAAGAGGATCTTTTTTCTGAATAAAATTTAATTAAAAAGTTTTTAATTTATATTTCCATCTTGTCTGAAATGACGTTAAAATACTAAAATAACATACTAGAATTCAAAAATTTGTTTAATACACCCGATTTCAAAGATTTCAAAACATTTCACAGATTTGAAACGATTAGAAAATTTTGTAGAAGATATCAAAAGATTTCACAAAATTTTAAATATTTCAATTATTTCAAACGAATACAACATATTTCAGAAATATTTCACAAATATTTCAAAGAATTCATAAGGATTTCAAAAGATTTCATGAATTTAAAGATTTTAAAAAGGATATAGTAAACCAGATTTTTAAGATTTCAAAATATTTCAAAGATTTGAAACGATTTCAAACTTTTTGGCAGATTTCAAAAGATTTCAATTATTTTAATGATTTCAAATTAATACAAAAGATTTCAGAAATATTTCACAAATATTTAATAGATTTCACAAATATTTTAAAGATTTCATAAAAATTTCAGAAATATTTCAAACAAATACACAAAAAATCAGGAATATTTCACAAATACTTCGAAGAATTCACAAGTATTTGAAAATATTTCAAGAATTTCAAAGATTTCATACAAATTTCTTAAAGATTTCAAAAGAATACTAGAATTAAAAAATTTTCAAAATGGGTATAGTACACCTGATTTCAAAGATTTCAAATCATTTCACAGATTTGAAACGATTAGAAAATGTCGTGGAAGATATCAAAAGAATTTAACATTGGTGAATTACATCAGATTTAAAAGATTTACAAAAATTTCAAAGATTTTAAACGTTTTCAAATTTTTTTAGAAGATTTCACAAATATTTCAAGGAATTCATGAGAATTTCAAAAGATTTGAAGGATTTGAATGAATTGAAAAAGACGTGTAACATACACTAGATGTTAAAGATTTCAAAAAATTTTGTAAACTTTCAAAAGATTTAAAGAATTTAAAGATTTTAAAAAAGGTATACTAAACCAGATTTTTAAGATTTTGAAATATTTCAAAGATTTGAAACAATTTCAAAACTTTTTGGCAGATTTCAAAAGATTCCAAATATTTTAATTATCTCAAATTAATACAAAAGATTTCAGAAATATTTCAAAAATATTTAATAGATTTTACAAAGATTTCATAGATTTCATAAAAATTTCAGAATTATTTCAAAAGAATACAAAAATTTCAAAGATTTAAAAAGGGTGTAGTGAACCAGATTTCAAAAATGTCAAAGAATGTTAAACAATTTCAAATTTTGTTAGAAGATTTCAAAAAATTTCACGAAGATTTTAAATATTTCAATGATTTCAAACGAATACAAAAAAATTCAGGAATATTTCACAAATATTTCAAAGAATTCACAAGGATTTGAAAAGACTTCAAGAATTTCAAAGATTTCATAAAAATTTCTTAAAGGTTTCAAAAGAATACTAGAATTAAAAAAAAAATTAAAAATGGGTATAGTACACTTAATTTTAAAGATTTCAAAACATTTCACAGATTTGAAACGATTAGAAAATTGTGTAGAGGATATCAAAAGATTTCACAAAATTTTAAATATTTCAATAATTTCAAACGAATACAACAGATTTCAGAAATATTTCACAAATATATCAAAGAATTCATAAGGATTTGAAATAATTTCAAGAATTTCAAAGATTTCAAAAAAATTTCTTAAAGATTTCAAAAGAATACTAGAATTAAAAAATTTTCAAAATGGGTATAGTACACCTAATTTCAAAGATTTCAAAACATTTCAGAGATTTGAAACGATTACAAAATTTTGTAGAAGATTTCAAAAGATTTCACAAAATTTTTAATATTTCAATGATTTAAAACGAATACAACAGATTTCAGAAATATTTCACAAATAATTCAAAGAATTCATGAGGATTTCAAAAGATTTCAAGAATTTCAAAGATTTCAAAACATTTCAAAGATTTTAAACTATTTCACAAAGTTTCAACAAATTTGAGAAGATTTCAAAAGATATCAATTATTTCAAACGAACACTAAATATTTCACAAACAAAAATTAAAGAAAGATTTAACAAATATTACAAAGTTTTCATAAAGATTTAAAAAAATTTCCAAAATATTTCAAGGATTTCAAAGATTTTACAACAATTTTGAAAAATTCCAATAGATTTCTCAAAGATTGCACAAAGATTTCTGAATATTTCAAAAGATTTCAACGAATTCAAAAAGATTTCAAAAGATTTAAAGGATTTCAATGACTTTGCAAAGATTTAAAAATATTCAAAATGATTTCACAAAGACGACTTATGTTCGAAAAAAATTAAGAATTTGTTCATTGATGGTTCTGCTTTCTTCAGAAATTGTTGACCAATAAAAAATGAAATGGTTAATTTTTTTTATATGTATAACAAACAGTTATTTCATGTAAAAAAAGGAGACGTGGAAAAGCTTGATTTTTTGACCTGGAAAAGCTGAAAAAGAGCTTTCATTTTGTTCCTAAGAATTGCTGGACAGCCTGTTAAATAAAAAATTCTTTTTTTAGGATGCTTTCATCATTCAGCGTGATGCCGAGTCCCAAAGTTTCAGACACAGTCGTGGAACCTTACAATGCAACCTTGTCTACCCACCAACTTGTGGAAGTCGTGGATAATACCTTTTGCATCGACAACGAGGCACTATACGATATTTGTTTTCGGACTTTAAAATTGGCTTCGCCCACATACAATGACTTAAATCATCTAGTCTCGTTAACAATGTCAGGTGAGAATTTAGTTAGAAAAATGTAAAATTTTTAAACGGTCCCCTTTCTTACAGGACTCGGAACGGGTTACTTTTTAGTAATTTAGTTACTTTTTAGTAATTTAGTTACTTTTTTGATCCCCGGTTACTAAAAAGTCACTTATTTTATGAAAAGGTTACTTTTCGTTAAATTTTTGCCCAAAATAACTAAATTAATTAATTAATTAATCGTATTATTCAAAGACTTGTGAAAAATATAAAAATTCAAATTTTTTCAGTAAATTTGGCACTTTAGAGCCTGGAAAATTAGGGAATAACAATAAAATAATAATTAGTTCATATGTGAAATGTATAAAAAGGGCTATCAATTGAATTATTATGAATCTTGATAAAAATACAAACTAGTTAATTTTTAACCAAAGAGATTGATATTTACCAACAAAATTAGTTTTTAACAAAGAAATTCAACTTTCAAGCAAGTAGTTAAATTTTCAATAAAAGAGTTGAATTTTCAATGAAAGAATTGAATTTTTAACAAAGCAGTTGAATTTTTAACCATAAATGATAACCTGTTAATAGGATAACTTAATTTTTGTTGAAATGATTGAATTTGAAAACAAAAATTTCATTTTTAACAATAAATATAAAATCTCGACCCAAAGAGATGAATTTTCAACAAAAGAGTTGAATTTTGAACCCAAAGAGTCGAATTATCGACAAAATAGTTGAATTTTCAACCAAAAATGATAACTTCGCAATAAAATTTTTTAATTCTCATTGTTATAATTAAATTTTCAACAAAACCGATTTATTATTTTTTTTTTTCACCAAAAAAAGATGAAATCTCTAACCAAGCAGATGAATTTTCAACGAAAGATTGAAATTTATAACGAACGAATTCAATTTTGAACTCGAACAGTTGAATTTTCAACAATACAGTTCAATTTTAAACCAGAAATTCAACTTTTCAATAAAATTGTTTAATTCTTATTAAAATAATTAAATTTTCAACCAAGCAGTTGCATTTCTACCTTTATCTTCTTCTGTTTTCTTTCCTTTTTCACATTTCAGAAAACGTTATATTGTTCAATTTGGAATATTTCGTGTGATAAGGAAACTTTTAAATGTTATTCCGAAATTATTTTATTAAATTTTTTTTTTGGTCAATTTTGGTAGCACTGGAATTTGGAATTTGCGTTTTGAACACACAAATGAATTTTTAAACTAAAAGGACGAGTTTTTGAAAAGAAAGTTCAATTTTTCATCCAAATAGACAAACGTCTCACAAAAAATTAAAATCTTAACAAATTAGTTAAATTTTCAACAAAATTTTTGCATTTTTAAGGAAATTATCACATTTGCAACAAAATTGTTGAATTTCTACAAAATAATCACATTTTCAACATACTAGTTAAATCTTTAACCAAAGAGATAGATAATCAACAAAAAATTAGTTTTTAACGAAGAAATTCAAGTTTCAACAAAATAGTTAAATTTTCAATAAAAAAATTAATTTGATTTAACCAAACATAGATGAGAAAACAAAATTGTTGCATTTTTAACCAAATAATCACATTTTCAGAAAACTAGTTATGTTTTTAATCAAAGAGATTGATATTCTACAAAAGTTAGTTTTTAACAAAGAAATTCAACTTGCAACAAAGTAGTCAAATTTTCAATAAAAAAATTTATTCTTCCCGAAATTTTTTTTTTACAAAATAATTTGATATAACCACAAACTGAAAAAAAACAACGAATTTTCTACTAAACAGTTTCATTTCCAACGAAGCAATTATTTTCAACCAAATAGTGGAATTTACACCTAAAAACATTAATTTTGAAACATAAATAGAATAGTTAAATTTGCAGTTGAAAAAATTGTTTAAAAAAATGATTTTCAAGAAAGTAGTTGATTTAAATTTTCATCACTTATGGTTAAATTTATAACAAGATTGTTGAATTTTTAACAAAACAATCACATTTTCAACAAACTAGTTAATTTTTTAACCAAAGAGATATCAACCAAAATAACAAAAAAACAAATAATTTTCTACTAAACAGTTTGATTGCCGACAAAACATTAATTTTCAACTAAATAGTTGAATTTTCGACTAAAAACGATTAATTTTGAAACAAAAATGGAATGGTTAAATTTGCAGTTAAAAAAATTAATTCGCAACAAAAAAGTAATTCTCAAGAAAATAGTTAAGTTTTCAACCATAGAGATGGATCTTCAACTAATAAAAATTTTTTTTAACGAATTTTTTCTGGTACAAATTCATTGAATTTAAATAAAAAACTTTTTGAAAGAACGAATTTTCTACTAAATAGTTTGATTTTCAACGAAACATTACGAATTCTTTTCTTTTTTTTTCTTCAAATTTGTCCTTTTTGGCAGACAAAAAATGTTTATCTTCTTTGTTAAAAAGCAAGTTTATTAGTTGAAGATCCATCTCTACGTTCGAAAATTTAACTATTTTCTTGAAAATCATTTTTTTTTTGAAAATCAATTTTTTTGACTGCAAATTTAACTATTCCATTTTGGTTTAAGAATTAATAGTTTTTGGTTGAAAAATCAAATATTTGGTTCTAATTTTTTCTGTTAGCAGTCTGTTATACTGTTTAGTAGAAAATTTTTTTTAATTTAGTTTTTGGTTATATTAAATTATTTTGTAAACAAAAAATTTCGGGAAGAATCAATTTTTTTATTGAAAATTTGGCTACTTTGTTGAAAGTTGAATTTCTTTGTTAAAAACTAATTTTTTGTTGAATATCAATCTCTTTGGTTAAAGATTCAACTAGTTTGTTAAAAATGTGATTAATTAGTTAAAAATTCAACAATTTTGTGGAAAAAAATATATAACATTCCTTTCAAAATTACTGGTTTTTAAGTGAAAATTCATCTATTTGGTTGAAATTTAATGTTTTAACGGAAATCAAACTGTTTAGTAGAATTTTTTTCTCGAGTTTTTGGTTAAAATAAATTATTTTATAAAAAAAAATGTCGTTAAGAATGAATTTTTTCAGTTGAAAATTGAACTATTTGGTTGAAAATTAGTGTTTCGCTGGAAATCAAACTTTTGGTTAAATTGAATTAATTTGTAAAAAAAATTTCGTTAAGAATTATTTTTTTTTATTTAACTACTTTGTTAAAACTTGAATTCCTTTGTTAGAAACTAACTTTTTTGTTGAACATCAATCTCCTTGGTTTGAAACTTAACTAGTTTTTCCAAAATTTAATTGTTTTTGGGACATTTCTCTATTTGGATGAAAAATTCAACTTTCTTTTTAAAAACTCGTCCTTTTGGTTTAATAATAATAATAATAATAATAAAAATTTAACTGTTTTATTGAAAATTTAATCATTTCAATAAAAATGAAACATTTCTATTAAGAGTTTATCATTTTTGATTGAAAATTCAACTTTTTTGTCCATAATTCTACTCTCTATACAAAAATCGACATTATTGAGATTTTTTTCTGAACCAAGAACAATAACTTTTCGGATTCGGAGCTGACCGAGGCTACTATGAAATACGCTGACGAACACAACAGAATTGTTATTCTTCCAGTTATATATAGGTCTGAGAATTTCAGATTTTTTACACGTTGTTAATAAGACTATTTGCAATATCTGTAAAAAAGCGGCATTATTGAGGTGTTATTCTGAACCAAGAACAATAACTTTTGGGATTCGGAGCTGACCGCGTCTACCATGAAATTCGCTGAAGAACTAAACAGAATTGTAATTTTTTCATTTATATATAAGTCTGAGATCTTCAGATTTTTTACAGGTTGTCAATAAGACTATTTGCAATATCTATACAAAAAGCGATATTATTGAGGTGTTATTCTGAACCAAGAACAATAACTTTTGGGATTCAGAGCTGACCGCTTCTACCATGAAATTCGCTGAAGAACTAAACAGAATTGTTATTTTTCCATTTATATACAAGTGTTAGAACTTAAGATTTTTTACATGTTGTTCATAAGACTATTTGCAATATCTATACAAAAATCGACATTATTGAGATTTTTTTCTGAACCAAGAACAATAACTTTTCGGATTCGGAGCTGACCGAGTCTACTATGAAATACGCTGACGAACTCAACACAATTGTTATTTTTCCAGTTATATATAAGTCTGAGAACGTTAGATTTTTTACCTGTTGTTAACGAGACTATTTGCAATATCTATTCAAAAATCGACATGATTGAGATTTTTTTCTGAACCAAAAAAACAACTTTTGTAATTCGAAGCAGACCGAGTCTACTATGAAATACGCTGACAAACTCAACAGAATTGTTATTTTTCCAGTTATATATAAGTCTCAGAATTCTAGATTTTTTACATGTTGTTAATAAGACTATTTGCAATGTCTATTCAACAATCGACATCATTGAGGTTTTTTTCTGAACCAAGAATAATAACTTTTGGGATTCAAAGCTGACTGTGTACACTATGAAGTAAACAGACGAACTCAACAGAATTGTTATTTTTCCAGTTATATATAAGTCTGAGAACTTTAGATTTTCTACCTGTTGTTAGCGAGACTATTTGCAATATCTATACAAAAATCCACATTATTGATATTTTTTTCTGAACCAATAAAAAACAACTTTTGGGATTGGGAGCTGACCGATTCTACTATGAAATACGCTGACGGACTCAACAGAATTGTTATTTTTCCAGTTTTATATAAGTCTGAGAACCTTAGATTTTTTACATGTTGTTAGTAAGACTATTTGCAATATCTATACAAAAATTTACATTATAGAGATTTTTTTCTGAACCAAGGACAATAACTTTTGGGATTCGGAGCTGACCGAGCCTACTATGAAATACGCTGACGAACTCGACAGAATTGTTATTTTTACAGTTATATATAAGTCTGAGAACTTTACATTTTTTACATGTTGTTAATAAGCCTATTTGCAATATCTATACATAATTCGCCATTATTGAGATTTATTTCTGAACCAAAAAAAAAAAAAAACTTTCGGGATTCGGAGCTGACCGAGGCTACTATGAAATACGCTGACGAACTCAACAGAATTGTTATTTTTCCAGCCATATATAAGTCTGAGAATTTGAGATTTTGTACATGTTGTTTATAAGACTATTTGAAATATCTATACAAAAAGCGACATTATTTAGGTTTTATTCCGACCAAAAACAATAACTTTTGGGATTCGGTGCCGACCGAGTCTACCATGAGATTCGCTGAAGTACTAAACAAAATTGTTATTTTTCCATTTATATATAATTCTGAGAACTTCAGATTTTTTACATGTCGTTAATAAGACTATTTGCAATATCTATTCAACAATCGACATCATTGAGATTTTTTTCTGAACCAAAAAAACAACTTTTGTAATTCGAAGCTGACCGAGTCTACTATGAAATACGCTGACGATCTCGACAGAATTGTTATTTTTACAGTTATATATAAGTCTGAGCACTTTACATTTTTTACATGATGTTAATAAGCCTATTTGCAATATCTATACAAAAAGCGACATTATTGAGGTGTTATTCTGAACCAAGAACAATAACTTTTGGGATTCGGAGCTGACCGCGTCTAGCATGAAATTCTCTGAAGAACTAAACAGAATTGTTATTTTTCCATTTATATATAAGTCTGAGAACTTCAGATTTTTTACCTGTTGTCAATAAGACTATTTGCAATATCTATACAAAAAGCGACATAATTGAGGTATTATTCTGAACCAAGAACAATAACTTTTGGGATTCGGTGCTGACCGCTTCTGCCATGATATGTGCTGAAGTACTAAACAGAATTGTTATTTTTCCATTTATATACAAGTCTTAGAACTTAAGATTTTTCACATTTTGTTAATAAGAATATTTGCAATATCTAATCAACAATCGACATCATTGAGATTTTTTTCTGAACCAAGAACAATAACTTTTTGGATTCGGAGCTGACCGCTGCTACCATGAAATTCGCTGAAGAACTAAACAGAATTGTTATTTTTCCATTTATATACAAGTCTTAGAGCTTAAGATTTTTTACATGTTGTTAATAAGACTATTTGCAATATCTATACATAATTCGTCATTATTGTGATTTCTTTCTGAACCAAAAAAAAAAAAAACTTTTCGGATTCGGAGCTGACCGAGGCTACTATGACATACGCTGACGAACACAACAGAATTGTTATTTTTCCAGTTATATATAAGTCTGAGAATTTCAGATTTTGTACATGTTGGTTATAAGACTATTTGAAATATCTATACAAAAAGCGACATTATTGAGGTTTTATTCTGACCAAAAAAACAACTTTTGGGATTCGGAGCTGTCCGAGTCTACTATGAAATACGCTGACGAACTAAACACAATTGTCATCAGGGATTATTTATAGAAAACTAAAGGTTTGAATAATAGAACTTATGTTATTCTTCTTTATTCATAATGTGTCCCCTAAGGGTTTACATGACTTCCATTTCTTACAATACTTCTGTCTACATATGTGTGTGTGTGTGTGTGTGTGTGTGTGTGTGTGTGTGTGTGTGTGTGTGTGTGTGTGTGTGAAATATGCGTGATATATGCTGGATGCTTATTATATGTTCAATATGTAAAATATTTAATATTAACATTGCAAAAAAAAACCAATTCAAACTAGTGTGCCGTTCACGTATGTTAGTTTGAAGTGTGCCGTTTGAGGGTTACAAAGAATTGAATTCGTAGTGAATGACGAATGTTCAACAAAATATTTGGAGCCTTAACCAAAACAGAATTATTTTCAACCAAACATTTGCATTTTTAACTATAAAAGATTAAACTTATGACAAAAAAATGAACTTTCAAACATTTTTCAAACTGACTTAAATTATGTCTCGAATTTTGAAAAAAAATTTAAATTAGAAAATTGCCAAAAAACTTTTGAAATTTGCTTAAAAATTAATTTTCCATATTCATGCAATGTCACAATCAGTGGCGACTTTTTAGGGAAATTATTAATGAAATAAAGGCAACGATTGAGTAAACTTACAAATCAACATTCTTTTAGAAATCTAGCCGTCCCAGTTAAGTTTAAATACTTGTTGGTCTAGTATTCTTCTAGCATTATGTTCGAGTAATTATTGTATAATCACGCGGAAGGGACAATAGTCAGCTACATTTTTTTAATACCTACATAATGCTACATTTCTGCGTGAGTGCTGGGCAATAAACGCTTTTTATCTGAAAAGCATATAGCTGAAGACGTGAAGTTAATGTTACTTAACTAATTTCTTATCTCCTGCGTGAGTACTAATTATGGGATATTCTCTTAAGCACTTGTATGGCGATTACCTCCTTTTTAAGAATTAGGAATTCCAGGGTTTTTCTCGCGAATTTTTAGACCTACGACTTATCGCCTTCTGCTTATGGACATTTACTGATGTGCGCGTGAGGAACTGAGTTAGCCTAAAAAGTTCCCACATTCTACTCGAATTACTCGACTGGCACCGAGAGGATGCACCAAGAGCAAATGCATCCTGTTATTCTCTCATCTTGCAAAATGAAAGAGAGGAGGCAGAGCAAAGGCAAGTTACTCCTGCCCATAGGTGGAATAGGCCAAGCTCTTTGCATGCTTATTACCCTAATGTTAGTACTTAAGACACTGTTGGTTACTCATATTCGACGTTTATTTATCATGCCAACAACCGGGTGTCTTACCATCCAAGGAGGGTTGAACACTATTTCTGTGGACATCTCTTTCAAATATCTACATTACTCTTGACATCATCCCGAATAAAATCATGACCATATGTGATTCTATGTATTGAAAGGACTTAGTGCTATCTAGGACTGCGATGAAAATTATTTCCATGTTTATCTTTCCTTAGTTTAAGTGTCCTACGTATTTGCCCTATATAAACTGCATCAAAATTTAAACATTAAATTTTGTACATCACACCTTATTTATCTAATTTCTCAGACCTATTTTTTCCCAATGTGACAAACATATCACTTTTGAACGTAACTTTATATATAGTGTGTAAACCCAATTCTCCTCACTCAAAGTGTCCAAGTATAAAATTGAGCTAAAAAATCGCACCAAAACGTTGCACAGTGGGTAGGGGAACATGGGGCAACACGGGCCGAGTTTGCTTTAGGAATTTTTTTCTCATACTCAAATACTTTTTTGAGCATTAAATATTATAGGTGCCTTAAACGACTAACAAGAACTTGTTGTAACAAGTTTTATTGTCCATTTTTTATATAAAAATGACCAAAATCAGGCCTTACAAATACGCAGTCATCAATTTCGTCTCCGTCCTTACTGTCGAAACCTACACAAGGCTGATGAGTCCAATTGTCGCACGAACTGCATTGGACCCACTGTTGGATTGAAAAATCGTGACAGTACAAACAATCGCGACCTTCGATTTCTGCATTCGGCAGAAATCGAAAGCAATGTGCGCTTCCCTACATCGCGCGCGGTTTCCCCTTTTGCCCCTGTCCATTCTGCACCGAATGTTCATTTTTCCAATATGATTCCTGAAAATCGCGATAATACTTCCAATCAAGAACGCCTCGTCGCAAAAGAAGGGCTATTAAGTACGCAAAGGAATGGTGCTGAAGCAATTTTAATTAAACAAAATTTTTTATTACTTACGTGTAATTGAAGATCAGTCAAAATTATAACTGGACACAAAAACGATCTATGCGTCTCATAACTTGGAAAATAACAACAAAATTATAACAAATTAACATGGGAAAACTCGGGAACGACTCAGAACGAAGTTTCTACAATTTCCAGTAGATAGCGCTACACCACAGAGGTGATATAATCATTGTCCCGTTTTGCGCCTATCGTCATTTTGCCCCATGTTCCCCTACTTTTAATTTTTACATAATTTATTATAATCTTCAATATTATTTTTATTCTGATTATTAGTCTTACTTTTAATATGATGACCTAAAGTCCGCACATATATCGAGCACGGGCAGTCAGCATCAGTCGGAAATCTTAAAGTCAGCTCGCTATGCGGAAAAAACGTCCGTCATGTTTTATTCGTAATGTCAGATGTAGTATAATGCGGAGATTCAGTTAACTCACGACCGGCAGTCTGTCGATCGAAATGAGTTTACGCCTGAAGTACACAAACAAAATTCTACAGTGAACCCGATAGCACTATTTGTTTTTACCTGAACTCCCAAATTTTCAATCAATTCTGATTCGCGTTACCGAGAGTTTACTGCATTTTATAATTAACATAATTTTCGCGTAGCATTACTATTCGTGTCCCTCTGTAAAAACAAACTCTTCTTCGCACATCGCACTCGCAAGCACACGCCGTAATGCGCACGGAGCATTTGAGCGAGTTTCGCCCGCATCAAATGAAATTAATCTCCGCACGGAGAAAAATGAAAGGTCAGTTGGGCCATCTAGATGTGCAGACCGACTATATTGCAGGGTCAACTATCTCCTCACTCTCTCACACCTCACTCTCCTTGTGGAGATTGAGGTGTATGAGACATAATTTGATATGCAAAAACAGTGCACATTGACAATATATTTTTTGGAGCACGCTTATTTACGTCGAAGAAAGTAAAAAATTAGATAATTATGCCGGTATAATGTTTTATTAATTAATTTCCTGTCAGATCTAAGAGACAATTTTTGGCTATGATGGTACACTACACATAGAGAAGTCGTGTATAAAGATGAGTACACACTGACTCCTCAAGATCTGAACGTAGACGCGGCAACTTCGCATTTTTCACGGTGTCTGCTTTGACAGTTGTGCTCTTTGACTGCAAATGAAAACGTGATATTTGTTGAAAATGACAGATCGATTAGTAGTTAAAGGTGAATTTACGAAAAAAAAAACGTTCTCACAAAAAAATTTAAACACGTTGCGCATGCGCTAGACTCGCTAGGCGCTCCGACAGCGTTGCCGAATAGCTACCACGTGCTTGTTTTATTTTTCGAATAATTCGAAATTCTCAAACTTTGCATACCTCTCATTCTCAAACTAAGAGGAAAAAAATTCTGAAATTTTTTACAAATCTTCATGAAACCCCCTCCTAACATATATTAGTTTTTGAAAAAAAAAAACGCTAAAAATAGTTTACGAGTTAGAGTTAGAAATGTAACATTTTCCTATGCTTGGGATAGGCTTTACGTGTATAAGGGTCCAACTTTTATCTTCATTATCTCAGCTCAGGAGAGAACAATATTTTTTAATTTTCGCAAACGTTTAGATAACATTCCAAAAAAGCTATAGTCGAAGTTTAAACAAATCCGTAAGAAAAGTGTGTTCGTGACCGTACCTCCTTAACGTCCGAGAAACTAATCTATATGGGTGATTCTCCACATACAGGGCACTTCTGTGTCTCGGACCTCTAGTAACTAAGCTAAGTAGTGTTTCTTTATAAAACTCGGCTGACTTCTTCATTTTTACGCAATAAAATACCTCCGTAAGAAAAAATAAAGTCACATCATCTAATGTCTCAGTAAAATGCTCCCAAATACTCGAAAAATGCCTTTTTGGGATGTCACCACGTACGCGGCGCCAAGTTTAGAGACGTGTATTTAATAACGAATGAATTATTTTCGAACTTATAATTGATAGTTTAAAAGTTTGACTTAAAAACTATAAAATTCACAACAAATATTTAAATTTATCTGATATATTAGTAGAGAAAATTTAATTATACACCCTAAATATTTTCGATGGTTACTGTCAACGAATCTCCCATACCTTTCATCAACTTTTGATCATTTTTTAGGTATTATATTCTCACAATATCAAGAACAAAAACCACACTACTCATTCGTCAAAACTTCATAACAAAAAGTTGAGAACTTCTTTTGCAAAGTGAAAAAATATAACCGAAAATGTGGCGTATTTTTATTAGTATCGGATACCGTACCTGATAAGAACTTTCATATTTCATAATAAAAATCAATGAAAAGGTGAAAATTCGGTGTAGCACATAATAAATGAGTTTTTGTTAAGAGGATTTATTGACTAATTTTGTTTTCAAAGTGTAAAAAGTAATTTTGTATGGTTTTCGAATACCTTAACATCGGATACCAAAACTGCGTTTCGCTGCCAGGAACGCGACGGAGCTTATCGAAGCACTTTTCCAAAAAATGTTATTAAAAATTTACGTAAATCGAGAATTAAAATCGTTATACCTACAAGTACTGCAGACAAAAAATAAAGCGGTCTACTTGCTGGCAAACGTAGTTTCGTGTTCGTGTTGTTTGTATCATTTCTTGTTGCATTGATGGATTCCGAGATGGATTCTATATCACAGTATCAACAATATGTTTCATAATTACACCTCAAGCCTGAACTAAACCTGAAATTAATCAGAATAGCACGCTATAAAAGTAAATCATCTGACTCAAAGAATTTTAATGAAAAGTGAAAATTGTTAAAAGTAATAAGAGCTGAGCAAGCTAAAATTCTTTCTTGTCACGTAGATTCAACGTAACTGTAATTGAAAATCCGTCTCCTTAATTGAAGATTTAACTGTTTTGTTGAAAATTGTTGTTTTGTAATTGAAGATTGAAGTACTCAGCTAAAAATCTCTTTTTGGGATAATGGTTCATCTTTTTGTCTCAAAATGTAACTACTTTGTGGAGAAGTCGTTTTTTCTTCTAATAAAAATTAATTGTTTACCGCTGAAAGTTTAACTTTTTCACTTTTGGTTGAAAATTGATCTTTTTTCGAAAAAAATTCGTCTTTTTTGGTAAAAAACTAATCTTCTTGGTTTCAAATTTTGCAGGATAATTCCTCTCATTTGTGGAAAATTTAACTATTCTACAGAAAATTCGTGTTTTGGCTTCAAATTTGAACAATTTATATTTCTGTTTGTTCAAAATTCATCTTTTTCGTTGGAAAATTGATCATTTTTGTTATATTGGACTATTATGTAGAAATTTTTTTTTCTGCTAAAAAATAATTTTTATACTGAAAATTTAAAATTTCCATTTTTGGTTGACAATTGATCTTTTTTAGTGTATTTGCAAAAACTTTACTTCGCTTACTTATGAATAAGAATTTCGCAGGCACTTATGTAGGTTCGCTAGCGCCTCCAAGAGAGCGGTAAACTCTCCTATTTGCTTGAAACTATGGAGGAGGGAAATTTTGTTTTAGTGCAAAGAAAATCTTTCTCTCAATGAAATATGTGACCGTCCGTGAAGAAAGGGACATAACGCAGAAAAAATCGATCTTTAGTCTTTTACACCAATCGATAGTGTTTATTTCGACGGCTCCATTGCAGAGTGCTTCAGTTCGCATACAACTCTAAGTTACTTTTAGCAAATTTTTCAGGAGAGCCGTAGAGTTTAAAATGTTTTTAAAATTCAGAAATAACTTTTCCCCATCATCAATCATTTTGATTATTATTTGAAGTAATCAATAGAATAAACACTATATTTATCTAGAAATAGCATTCCAAGGGATGAAAAAGATTTTTATAATTTAAATATTGGCAAATTTATATATGTATTCATCTCGCGCTTCGCGCTCGATAATGTATTCACCTCGCGCTCGGACACATTTACCTGACGCTTGAAGCTCGGTTCCTCTAGGTTTTCGCACTTCGTGTACTCGCTATTACCTTTCGAAAGTTATCGTGCTCACAGACAGACATACATACATACAGACAGACAGACACATTCGTAAAAACCTGTTTTTCGGGTTCAGGGTGTGATGAATTTTCAAATAAAAAATATTACTATTCTACCATAAAAGAGGAATTCTCTATCCAAACGTACACATTTTTACTAAAATAGTTGCACTATTGACAAAATAATTAAATTTCCAACAAAATAGTTGAATTTTTCTCCCAAAAGAATTAAATTTCAACCTAAAATAGTTGGATTTTCTTATTAAGTTCTATTAATTCAGGTGGCATTTAAGTGAAAAACGAGAAAAGGAGAAGTCTATAATTAAAATTTATAATATATCGGCTCCTCTTACTCGATAAATGTATGTACAGATATTTGTTACCATTAGGAACGTTTCATTATATAATGCTGTTGAAATTGAAACTAACCATTATTTTGTCAAGTTCGAGGTTTTGTACTGAAAATTAAACTAAATTTCCGGTCAGTGTAAAAATTTCCGGTCATTCTCCAGTTTTCCCGGCCCAGTAGCCACTCTGGCCCCAATCTCGTTTTGTCTTGGCAATTAACGCCGCTACGCATACGTGGCGCTGCAGGCTAGCACAAAATGAGATTGGCGAGTTTAGACTGCTAACTCCAGATTGGAGAGTATAACATGGAGGTACCAAAGTTACATCATAAAAATATCAAATTATAAAATAACCTTCAAAGTATGGTTTGTCATATTTCTAAAAAAAAAAAAAACAAGAATTCTTACGCAGCACAAGATGTCATTTTTGGTTATTTTTCCATGAGACACTTTTTTTATTTGTAAACTTATTTTTAAACGAATAGCCACATCGAGTTGAAAATTTTGATGGTAACTAAGAAGCACTAAGAAACGCGGCTCTGGTCCTAAATTTTTATAACTATGAAAAAAGTTTTTTTTTTCGTAAATAATTTGTTCTTGCTTTTTTCATAATTATACAAATTCAGGAACAGAGCCGCGTTTCTTAGTGCTTCTTATTTATTATCCCAAATTTTAACTAGATTTGGCTATTCGTGTGAAAATAAGTTTACAAATAAAAAAGTGTCGCTGAGGTAGGAAGCTGGTCACGTGACCCACTCGTCACATGGCCTTAAGAATACTTTAATTAAATAATGTATTGAACATGGCACATTCTTACTCCTGAAGCTAGGTGTGAATTCGATCGGATGTCTTCACTTTATTGTATTTAGAATTTCATGGTGCTCATTTGATGAGGAAATTAAAATAACAAAATACAAATAGGTCAATGAAAACGTCTCGAATCAAGACGTCTTTTCTATTTTTGTATAAACTTTGAATTATGTAATGAAAAAAGTCTTCTTGTTTAGAACAGATTTGTAAAATTATATAAATTTCCATAACTTCTGTACTCTTCAAGATAATGTTCAATTTAAAAAAATCGATTTTTTTCTCGGATCAAGGAATCTATTTCCTTCTCGCATCAATTTTGAATTATGTTAATGAAAAAAGTTTTACGATAAAAAACCGATTTTTAAAATAATATAAAGTGCTAACAAATCTGATGAATATTTGTAGAAATATTTTGGTCAGTTTCAAGATATTAGTGATGAAAATAGACCCTTGAAATTTCATTAATTTATCTGAAACCGTCTTCAAATTATCATGATCACAACAAATTGTGACATCCACAAACAATTTCTTAGCACATTGTTTTAGACATTTAAAAAAAGTTATTACATAACTTTCCCAACCAAGGCGGTAGATAATGTGTAGATCTTGTATTTTCATGACCATTAGAATTAAAAATACAAGGTCTACAAATTATTGTATTAGACATTTTAAAATTAAGGAAAATTTAATTAAATGAATTAAATTTTTTTTCAAAATTGTTACCATTACAAAGCTTCCTCTATGAGGAAGCAAAAAGTGAATTTTATTAAGTCTATACTGGGCCATGTCCAAAATAGCTGTTTGATTTCTGCAAAATAAATAATTAATTTGATCAAAGTCTCGTTTTTTAGTTTGACAGTCAACAGACGTGGCGCATCCTAACTCTCGCGCGACAAATTGTTTTTAAAATGCATTACAATTAAGTTACTAATTTAGTCAATAAATGTTAGTTAAACTTTATTATTAAAAAAGTTTGATATCCACCTCTTTTAGTTGCTCCATTGTAAACAGTTGGATCAGGTATAGTAATTTTGGTCGTGCTACTGGAATTGGTCGATTGATGAGACGAATGTCCGACAGTTTGAAAACCTGTTGAATGTGAAACTGGAGTTTCTGCAGGAGTACGATTTATGTGAGCCCTAGATCCCAAGTCTCCTGTAAGTAGGTCGATAAGTAAAGATGGCCTTTGTGTTCGAGGAACTCCTTCGCTTGTGACATGCATATCCGCTACACTTCTCTTTGGTTCTGGTTGCATTTCGTCTGAAAAATCAGATAATCAAATTTAATTCTATCTTAATATTTTCGAATGAAAATACCTATTAGGGGCCGTTCAAAAACTGCGTCACGCTATTTCGAAAACTTTTTTCACCCCTCCCCTTCTTTGTCATAGATCATCACACAAAGCTTTAACCCCCCAGGGTGGCGTCACAAATACAAACACCCACGAACATCATCATGCTCCCATGACAGGGAAAATAGGGGAATAAATTCTATTAAATAAAATTAATTTATAGATACCACATTAAATTCAATATAAAATGCTACCAAAAAGAGATAACATTTCGACGAAAAAGTTGAGTTTTCAAGCTAAAATATCGAATTTTTTAGAAAAAAGTTGATTTTTAAACCCGAAAAGATGAATTATCAACCAAAAAGTAAAATTTTCAACACTGAAATAAATTAATTTTAGACCAAATAGTTGCATTTATAAGATAATAGTTGAACTTTGACAGTGTAGCATACACTGTTAGAAATTTCTTTAAATGTCGGTCACTTTTCAATGACTTATGTCACTGAAATTTCATAAATTTGGCTTTGAAAATTAATTTGAGACCATATTCATCAATTTTCAGTGACACGAAACTTAATTTTGAAGCAAAAGTTTTCTACTGCTTTACCGTCATATTTGACGAAGAACGAGAAAATCAGCGCTCGACTTCGTAGTACGGTGAGGGCAGCAAGTCGATATGGCAGAAAATGTGATGTCCTATATATATAGTTCCTTCACTCTGACACCCCGTGCCGCATCTAGGCTTATAATATCTTAGAATGTCATGTCCAGGATTTCTGGAATCAGTTGACTCCTCAGGAACACATCATTGATTGGTTGAAGAAGTAGGCAGGCGCAGTTCGCGTTCCTGTCTAGGATTGGTTAAAACCAATATCAAGAGATTTTTAGATTGTTTGAAATAAAGACAAATTTAATTTATCTTAAACTTAGACAATAACTGTTTTATTCAAGGGCAAAAATGGTTTAATAACAGAAAAATTGAGATTCGTCAATGAAATCAATACACATTATAAACAATTATTTTGAATTACTTTTTCAGCAAATTTCTTCTGAAATTAAATGTTTTGTGAAATATAAGTTATTATTCGGAAGTCGAAGAAAGTAAACTGATATTTAATAAATATATATGTTATAAATTTTTTTCTGTTCTAAAATCAGAAGCTGTACAATTTATATACATTCTTGTGCATTTTTAAATAATTATTTGTTAAAAGTACAAGAATTGTTTTTAATTCTAATTTTGAATTGCGCGCCAATTGCGGACAACCAGTGCGCGGCCCGAACGCAAGCGCAGTAGCAAAAGGCGCCCACATTGGCATCACTGCTTTCAGGCCGTGCGGACATATTTATAATGCTGAGTACTGTTCCACTCTAATGCTATTAACGAACAAGAACGAAGCTACAACAGAAAGTAAGATTTTCCTAACCAATAGTTCATAAGTTCTATGGTCACAAGTTTACATGTGAGTATGTTTAAGACGCAATTATTATATTACGACGCAATTTCCTATGTTACAACGCATTTTGTTATAAAACACAATTTATTATGTTATGACACATTTTATTGTAAAAAACGCAACTTATTATAAAAGAAGTCTTCGCAGATCGGAGAGAGATTTCACTGTTTCCAATTTATAGTATGCTGAAATTGATGACATTTGATCTCAAAATAAAGAAATCCCTCACCCTTCGAGAAAATATAGGTGTGTCTTTAAGAATATAAAATCCTCCACTCTGACCAACCCATCCCACTAACGAATTTGAATCTCGCGGGTAAAATTTTCTATCCCAAAATGGCTACAGTCACAATTATGAACTAAAGATTTCAGTGTTTGATCAAATTATCCATATAATCTAACGTTTATATAATAAAATATATACTTGCCAGATAGTACAAAAAATTCCGCGAATATTTCCTGAAACTTGCATTGTAAGGTTGGGAATATTGCATTGAAAGTTAGGGCAAGGTTCGGTCAATGAATGAAATGTCCGCTTGTGAGGGAATGTTGAACGGCAAGTTTCAGGACAGTTTGAAAGATTTATTTAACTTAATTTTACGTGCAGTAGTTTTCTATGGGACCTACGGCTGCGCAGTTGTTTTTTGACACTTCTTCGAGTGATTGTTGCTTCTTGATACTAAAATCAGAAAGAAGATTTTCATTTTCTTGCAATTATTTTTTGCTCTATTTGTGCAGCTTTTCAATAAAGAATGATATATTGTTTACAAAATATTTAATGTGTTCGCACGAATTTCAAAGTAATTTATTTTAAATACTATCAGATAATAAAATAATCATATTATTGAATATTAATTTGTATTATTGTCAAACAAAAATAATATAAATTAGGAGTTTTTAAATTTTTACTGCGAATATGGCAAAAGCAGGCAACAAAACGTCAGCAGAAAATTAGCAATATAAATTATGTTTTACTTTCCTGTGATATTCCGCAATACTTCGTTGTGAGAATAATAAATAAGATAATATATTTTCTTTTCATTGTTTAATTTCTGAACTGTTATGTTCTAAATGGTCAAAATATACATTTTAGTAGTACCGACCTCGACTTAAAATGAATGATAAATTATGATGATTTAAAATTTCTTAATAAAGTTTAAAATTTTTCGAAAAAAGTCTGCATTATTTCTTTGCAGACACTCGTTATATATTTTTGATCAAAAAGATAGTTATTTACACACGATTGGAAAGTTCCTGAGCATTTAAAAAAGAGAAACAACCCTTCTTGATCTTCCATTCATAAAATATTATTCATTCAATTAAACTTATGGTCTTATTAATTTCAATACTTTGTGCAAACTGCGCGCATGCTCAAAAATATTGACCAAGCTAAAAAACATGCGTTTCTACTGACATTTAGAATGTAGGAAAAAAGTTCGAAATGTGTGTCTTAAGATTTGTATTGGAATTTTTTTATTTGATAAAATGACACTTTCCGTGACACTTTCCCATATATCAAAGACTTCATGCATACATAAAAAATCGGCTCAAATCAATAGTGCAAAGCGGTCAAATATTGTGGCGCAGTGCAAGTTTTACGATCCCTACGAGCCGCTCGAGCTTTTTTCAGTCCGCGATTTTTTTTCGGCTCGCGAGCTGCTCTGCTCGCGAGCCAGCTCGCAGCTCGGCTCGACCCACATATGAAAAGCTCGCGAGTATGAGTGACTTTTTTAAGAAATTGAATTGAGGTGAGGATGTGGAACATAACAACTGTGACATAGAAGAGGATACGTTAGAAAATTCTGTTGAAAGTGATGAAATAGATGACTTCAATATTAAGTTTGTAATTAAGAATTTAAAGAATGGCAAAGCTGCTGGTGTGGATGGTCTTACTACGGAAATGCTCAAGAACCCCATGTAGAAATTGTGATTGGGATTTGGAAGGGCCACGGCTAGTTTACCCTATTTCTGATCGTGCGCTGATCGGGAAAAATAGGGGGGTCAGACTAGTTCTGTAACGCTATGTTAGCCAGGCTCTATCTAGAACATCTAACAAGGTCCTTACGAGAATGCTCGTCTACCACCCGTCTATTAAAACCCGTTTTTCGCATATATTTATATCACACAACATCTGAATATTGAACATTTGCACTCTACTATGATAAATGATTATTTTCATTATTTAAAATAAATATCATTGAGATAAGTTTAAAATGCAACATTACCATTACTAAAAATTAGTGTAATTTTTAGTAAATTAACATCTTTAACTAGAATCAGCCACTGCAGTTATAATTAAATATATGTATGAGTGACTTTTGCAAGAAATTATATGGAGGTGAAGCCATTCAGCATGACAACTGCAACATAGAAGGCAATAGGTTGGATATGTTGAAAATGGCGAAATAATAATTTGTTCCTCAGAGAATAGGGCTATAATTAAACACTCAAAAAAATGGTAAGGCTGCTAGTGTGGATGGTATTACTGCTGAAATTCTTAAGAGCGATGAAAAGTATTTTTCTGTAAGGTTGAGCAAGTTGATAAATATATGCGATGAAAATAGGGATGTTCCAAATTGCTGAAAAAAGGCAATTATCACTCCAATCTGCAACTGAAAGTTCGATAAAAGAAATTGCAACAATTATGCGGCTATCAGCTTACTAAGTACCGTTGGAAAAATATTTTTAGAAATACTTACGCATAAGATCATGGTAATAACAGAAGGAAAAATCTAGGAAGTCCAATGAAAATTTTGTGCTATGAAGATCATGTGCGGATCAGATATTCATCATAAGATAAATTGAGAATGTTGTTGAAACTATACTTAATAATGTACAAAAGGTTTAAATAAATTTACTCAATCCATATTTAAAAAAAATACAAAACTTGTGTTTTTTTTTACGTTAAAACCCATACCTTAGGAAAGAAGACTAACTAGTCAATAACATCGAGAGCTTTGCTCTGATCGACTTGAAATACTGAGACTATATTCTTGAAATGTTTAACTATAAGAAAAGGCAAACAAAAAAAATCGACTTTCCAAAAGTGCAAACACTTACCCCCCCCCCCCCCCTCCCTAAATTCATGGACAAGTGGCGAAGAATGGCTTTATTAGATGAAGAAGGAGTTGATCTCGAAACTATACTTGGTGTGGGGACTAGCGTTTGCAGATGATATGATCGCTATGGGAGAATCAGCCCATGATTTGCAAAGAATTTTGAGTAACTTAAATAATAGCATAAGGAGCATGGGTCTTCAGATTAACGTCAACAAAACAAAATTATTGTGTTTGAAAGAAGGAATAAGAAAACAGTATGCAACATTACCTTAGCTGAAACAAAGATAGAAAAAGTTCATAATTACGTCCACCTTGGAAGTTTATTGACTAATGACGGAAAGATAGATGCAGATGTATACAGGCGTGTGAACAAGGGGAAAAAGGTGACCAGAAGTGTAGAATCCATTACCAGATGTAAAAATGTAACAAATAAAGCTACAATTTCACTATAAAATTCTGCACATGTACACGCAGTACTGTACGGTTAGGAGACCTGGACATACCAAAAAAAGAATAGGCTAAGAGACAAAGTCATTAATGAGTGGGTATTTTTTTATAACTTCCAGCGTTTCGTTTATTGAAAGAATTTTGAGCAACCACAAACTTCCAGCGAGAAAGTTGTTACCAACAGTTCAGAGAAGTTTTATGGAAATTTTTTGCCCAATCGAATTGATATTTAAAAATTATTCATGTCTTAAGTCGCTAACGGCTAAGCGACTCGCGCGCGAACTGTAGCTAGAGTCTCATATCCTATTCCTAATACAGTTCACCGGCGCCACAAATAAAAACTAATCAAGAAATCAGGCAATATCAAATTATTATGAATAAATAAGTAAATGAATAATATTGCATAATGTGCAATAATTTATTCATTTCATATTCTGTATAATATAATGGTTCTATTTTTGAGACAAACTGCAGAAAGTAAAACAAAACATAAACATCTAAGAGTTGAAATTTACCGGATTCCTAATTCCTCGAATTTTTCAATGCTTCAAATTCTTGGAATTGAAAAAAGTGAAAGATCGATAAAGTGCACTCGTTTTCGGTTCATATTGTAATAAGTATAATATACAAAAATGCAGCTAAGAAATTTGTTGATTCGTGAAAATAACGCTAAAATCTGCTGTAAACATCTGAAATGTTGTGAACAAGGATCTCATTAGTAATCATAAGTTCAGAAAGCCTAATATTTATATTAAAGACGTTTATATGTTTTTAAATTAATGATAAATAAAGAACGGAAAAAGATTTCAAAGTAATATATATTTTTTCCAACTTCCTATTCTGCGAATGTTCAGAGATTATATGCTTTTATTAACATTGTCTCAAAAGTAGAACAATTATATTGTACAGAATATGAAATGAATAAATTGTTTTATATTATGCAAATATTATTTATTCACTTATTTATTCATAATACTTTGATATTATCTCATTTCTTGATTAGTTTTTATTTTTGTCACCGGTGAACTGTATTAAGAATCGGACCTGACACTCTCGCTACAGTCGGCGCGTGAGTCGCCTAGCTGCTAGCGAATTGAGACACTAATAATTGCTTAAATATCAATTCCATTACGGTAAAATTTTCCAGAAAACTTCTTTGTACTGTTGTTAGCAACTTTCTAGCTGGAAGTTTTTTATTGCTCAAAATTCGCTCGATGAACGAAACGCTAGAATTAAGAGAAGGCCGATGTGCACCGAGCGTGATCTAGATATAATCCTCAACAATCTGAATCAAAACATCTTTCACATAGCCTGCAGGGGTCTTCCCACTCCCGGCGAAATAATTTTATGTTTATTTCGTGAAAGAAACTTTGAGTGGCCATGGTGACTTTCGAGTACCGAAATAGTTAAAATATTTAAAAAATTATTTTTAAGTCAATGCAAGCAGTGCCCCTCTTTCCTCTAACATAAGTTTTGGTGGGACTGACGTTACAACAATGACTCTCCACCGTACGACGATTCACTGCTCAACTCGGACATGATTTTCGACTTGCAAAACATAATACACGCATAAAGGTGGTAGTTGGTGTAAAATCTAAACCATGAATAATACAAACAATAAAATAGCTTCGGAATGGACTGAAACTACAATTGACGAAATGCATACACACGGTAAACGTAAAGGTCGAGTTTCAGGCGACGAATGGAGACTGGGTGTTTGGAATGCTGGGATAATGCTGGCATCGTAGCAGTCTAGCAAGTCATCCTTGAGTTGATTCGTCCACTCAATGTGGGCATTTCGCCGTTTCGTCGTCGTGTTTCCATATAAATTATTTTCAGCACCCCGTACTCTAGGATGATCCTGATTGTTTGTCGATTCTTTGGCGGGTGCTCTGCGCGTTCGATCGACCTGCTAATTGACAGGTGCGTCTTGAAAGACGCTGCATCTCATCAGCGCGTCGTTTCAATGGCCTGGGTTGACTGGATTGGATGGCCTCTGGTGAAAGCAAATTCCAAACTGAAATGAATATCGCCAAGAAGTACACAGGAGAGATTGGAATGGACTATTGTTGGCGTTCCCAAGGCCCCTGATCTTGTGGATATAAGTGTTATTGGACGTTTTAACACTGGAGAGAACTATACATGCCTACGCGTGCATACTCGAGGGACACTCGAGGCGTGACATCGTTCTCCAAGACTTCGAGAAACGAACCATATTCGTGATCGACTTCTCGTCTCGGGCCCACTACAACATCACTGCCGAGGAGAAGGAAATGGAGGAGAGGTATAAAGACCTTAGGAGAGAGTTGCAATGGCTGTACCCAAAATATGCGGTTCAAGTAATTGTCCTTGTGATCAGCGCTCTTGGAGGTGCGAAACAATCACTGGTTCGTAACCTTAAAGTCATTCCCGCGTGACAAAAATATGCCAAAGCACTTTCGAGATGGATGCAGAAGGCTGTAATTGTTGGGCCGCTTCGTGTCCTCAAGACACACAAGGGTTCCACCGGCCTGCTGTCGTAATTTCATCATGCTACCCATCTCACGGTCGTAAGTCGTGGCCATATATGTGATTTACCGCGGTTCTACTGCGAACCGATGTCATTTTTGATGCCAGTTGCTCCGAGTGGGACCATGCGGTGGTAGTTCAAACCTTTTTTAGGTTATACACACACACACACACACACACACACAGTGTGTGTATCTGTGTGTGGGTCGTGTGTGCGTGCGTGAGTGCGCGCGCGCGTGTGTGTGTGTGTGAGTGCGCGCGCGCGCGCGTGTGTGTGATGTGCGCCGAGGAAAGGGGTCTAACTCGGAAAGCTAGGATTTTAGAAGACGAGCGATGGAAAGAGAGCCAGCAGATGAGAGTTTTAAGAGAGAGGGAAAGCTCATGTAAGCTTCCCTCTCCACTCACAACTACACTCTCACGCTTTTAACTATGCAATGCGGTGCAAGTTACACGGACGAGTATTATGGGTGAGGCACGAAGATGTAGTTGTGAGTGGTGGGAGGTGTCTCACGAGGTGTTATTCAGGCCGAAGAAAGTGCAATTCACGGGCTTCCTTATAACTCAGTTTAAAAGCATAATACCGTTTGAAGATTTTTGTTGATCGTTTCATGAAAAAGAGTAACCCTAAAACTATCGGAAGGTATACAAACCTGAATATCGATAATTTCCGAGTTAGATCCCTTTCGATGGCGCACGTCATACACACACATGTATATATATATATATATATATATATATATATATTCGGTTTTGATTCCTTTAGAATAGAACTGAAGGACCTACGACAAAGCCACCAAGCGCGTCCTCGGGTTGCGGATAGAGGGTCCGTGTACCAAGGGTTTCTGCTGGATATGGTTACAATAATTATTAAGCAGTCGCGGAAAAATTGTCCAGAGATGATCCCGAAGAAATAACCCCTAACCGGAGGCGTAGCAACCATACTGAAAGCTGCATGGCACCTGGGTGAGGTGTCTTAAACGGTGACTCTGGGATACCGGGTGAATTCTCAGAGTATGCAGCCTTATCCTTGCAGGCGGGGTCTACAAGGATGGACGAACCCTTTCCCTAGGTGCTCGTGGGAACAACAATGACACCACCGAAACACCAAAAAGTTGTAGATGTGGTTCAAAACGATCGAACGCGCAGAGCACCCGACAAAGGGTCGGCAAACAATGCCGATCATCCTAGAGTTCGGGGTGCTGCAAATAATTTAGATGAAAACAAGACGACGAACTGGCTAAACGACCACATTGAGTGGACGAATCAACTCAAGGATGACTTGCTAGACTGCTACGATGCCAGCATTATCACTGTTCATCGAGGCTTTATGGCGCGTATGCATACTCCGTGGTGCCAAAACACCCGGAGCTTCAGCACGCTTCGATTCAATCCTTGCGAAATCAACGTGCCTACCCCTCGAAAAATGGATATGTACGCGGAGCCCTTCCTCAACCGCTGCATGATCAAGCTGCAGCCGCAGATGAGGAAGCGACAATAATACCAACCGCGGAAAGCAAGCACCTTTTGAGAGATGATCAGGATTTCAGGACAAGGAGGAACCTCAACATGTAAGTTCCTCCTAAGCCCCAAGATCTGGCTGAAGTGGATGCCTCCCTCCGTGGAGAAATCTCGCAAGAGTCGGACCTCTGGACCATCAGTTGCTCAGTTTATAGTGCTGCGAGAGCTTTGGCTGATTTAAATCGAAGGCTCAAACAAACGATGGATCAAAATACCAAAAGACGATTGCATCAACTGAACAAGAAGATTGGATGGGCAAGAATGAATGCGTCCCGTGTTCAATGTGTGATTGGCTACATAACATCTGGTGGACCATTCACGGAAAGGGTTCGAAATTTTGCCCAAGAACTGAGGATATTGAATCACACACTGAGCAAGTCAAAACTGCTGACAATGAAGCAGCATATTGTTGACAAAATACGGTTATTATCTGACGCAAGGAGCAGATTACAGAAAAGGGAGAAATGGATCAGAGAGAATCAAAAGTTTCAAACTAAACCATCTTGCCTCTTCAGTGAACACCCTGTTTCTGTCAAAAATCCACCCAAGCCCAATGAAGTAGAGACTTTTTCGAGAGAGGGATACAAGATCCCGAAAACACTAAAGTTGAAAGAAGATACTGACAAGATCATCCGCTTCAAGGAATTTTGCGGCAACCTCATAAAATCTGAGAAGGAATGTCCATCAATCACTGCCGAAGAGGTGAAAAAAGCACTTAGAGGCACGAAGAACTTCTCCGGTGCTGGACCAGGTGTACTTTATGTTTTTGGGGTCGCTGAACACGAATCAATTCGCAAAATTGAGCCAGCACGTCAGGATTTGCAGTAAAATTGAAGAAAAAAATACCAAATGAGAAATTGGTATTGTAGGGTTTGAGGTTTTTGGGTTTATGGGTTTGGGGTTTGTGGGTTTGTTTGCTTTTTTAACATGAATCCCCTTTTCTCTCACGATGGGGTGCTTGTTTAGCGTGAGTCCCCTTGCCCGTCACGAGGGGGTGCTTGTTTAGGGTGAGTCCTCTTGCCTCTCACAATCAGGTGCTTGTTCAGCGTGATTCCTCTTGCCTCTCACAATGGGGTAATTATTTAACGTGAGTCCCCTTTCCTCTCACGATGGGGTGCTTGCTTAGCGTGAGTCCCCTTGCCTCTCACAATGAGGTGCTTGTTTAGCGTGATTTCTCTTGCCTCTCACAACGGGGTGCTTGTTTAGCGTAAGTTACCTTTCCTCTCACGATGGGGTGCTTGTTTAGCGTCAGTTTCTTTGCCTCTCACGATGGAGTGCTTCTTTAGCGTGAGTCCCCTTGCCTCTCATGATGGGTTGCTTTTTCAACGTGAGTCCTCTTGCCTCTCACCATGAGTTTCTTTTTTAACGTGAGTCCCCGTGCCTCTCACGATGGGTTGCTTGTTTAGCGTGAGTCCCCTTGCCTCTCATGATGGGTTGCTTTTTCAACGTGAGTCCTCTTGCCTCTCGCCATGGGTCTCTTTTTTAACGTGAGTCCTCTTGCCTCTCACAATGGGGTTTGTACACTGTATTGTAAAATTCGGTGGGGTAACCTCCAGAACAACCACCGAACTTAGGCAGAGCCCATTTTACCGTATCACGCCCACATAAAAACCCAAAATCGCCAATCTCTGCCCTAATTCACAAAGACGCTCAAAACTTCTAAAATAAAATCGTCAAACTGGGCCCTTTTCATTAGGTCGCACACATTAGATCTTAAATATTTATGCCAAAACGAATTCAAACTTGTAAGACCTAAAGTGACAACTAGCGCCACCGTGATCGTACAGGCAACTATTTGCGGATTTTGAATTCGAAATCTTTTCGATTATTTTTCTCGCTGCTTATAATTGTATTGAACGCACGGTTGGACTTATTGTTAAAGTATTTTTGTGTGTCATTCAACGAATTTCTTCAGAGTAGATTTAAGACAATCGTCTCAGCCTTTTTTGAATCACAGATAATTTTGTGTTTTAACAATTAAAATTTGCGCTGTTCAATACATTAAGGTTTTAGAGTGTCTTTCATGAAAGAAAAAAATATAAAAATTAGTGAAATGCTAATTTACGTTATTATTAATTATAGTGCAATAAATGATCACAAAAAGTTTATTTTGGAAATAATCTATTTTTATTTATCAATTATTCTTTATGTAATTATCAATATTACTAGAAGATATAACGCCGCAATCAAATAACAGAATAAAGAAAGAAATATTGGCCAGAAGAATTCGATCGGATATCACTTTGTGTCAGGTGAAATAGATCGGACTCTCTTTGCCTATCTCATACAACAGACAGAAGGATCTAATCCAAAGTCGTTAAGAAAAGATCGCACCTTTCTCTCTATCTCACCTTACAGAAAGAGAAATCCGATTGAATTCATGCATCCAGTTTCAACTCTTGATACACTACCGTCGGAAATTTTCAGTATGCCTACCGTGATATATGCTTTTTGAAAAGTCAAAAGCTCGAGTCCACGTCAACTGGTCACGGAATTTTTCGTGTCGGAATGGGATTTGACTGTAATTCAGGATATATGATTGCTTGGTGGTGAAAAAAATTCCACCAAATTTTACTTTTTGGACAAAGTTTTTTTTTAATTACCTATCTTGGGTTCTAATTGACCGATTCAACTTTTCGACATCTGAATTTACTTGATTTAAGGTAGATTTTAAAATAAAAGAATGAAAAACATTTTTTTTGTAAATTTGTTGAAATAAATTAAAATGAAAAATGCGTTTCCCCAAAAATGCGATTTTTCATGTTTTTGTTCATTTTTTCGTTAGAGGAAGGTATCAGTGTGGTTTACAAGTCCTGAAATGATTGGAGTGGGTTTGTCACTGGATTTCGAGAGAAAATTCAAATGTCAAATCTTCTATGGCCGCCGCGGATCAGTGGGGTAAATTAAAGTGGCTGTGGACAAATTATTTTTCAAACCATTCATTTTTTCATTATGTTTAAATATTTTTATAAATAAAAATTAATAAAATTGTGCATGTATCGTTTACATCAGATTTTTTAAAGAAGGTTTTTAATACTTTTTTATTTAATAAACATAAATTCAGAAACACAACTAACTTGTCTCAGTTTCGCAAAAAATTAAATAAACTGAGCTAATGACTGCACTCCATCACATTCAAAAGTAAACAAATGCTATTGCGCAGAAGTGGAGATCCAAAACGTTTTTCACACGAAGTCGTTCGAGTCACTATTGGCCGATCTGTTACGATATTGTAGTACGCGTTAATGTCGCGAAATTTCAAAGTTTAGCAGAAACTTTAACAAGTTATCATATTTTCTTATACTAATTTCTGTAATTTGAAAATAATAGAATATAAATCTTGGTAATGATATTGTAATTCTGAGATAGACAGTTTAAAATTAAAAGGAACATGAGTAAAGAAATATGTAAGATCTAATGTGTACGGCCTAATGAAAAAGGCCCAATTTGACGATTTTATTCTAGAAGTTTTGAGCGTCCTTGTGAGTTAGGGTAGAGATGGCCGATTTTGGATTTTTATGAAGGGGTGATATGGTAAAATGGGCTCTGCCTAAATTCCGAGGTTGTCCTGGAGATTTTCCCACCTGATTCTACAATACTGTGTACAAAATGCAGGGGCGATACTCTTAACTTTGCTCTATCCTTAGATTTCAATACATATATTTTTTATCTTGTGATAACAAGAAATGTGTCATTTTTAATTGCCTGTCGCTGTAAGGCCTACAATTGACCCGCCGGATGCAAGAACTCGCCCGACGCTCGAAAACGCGTAAAAGTATTGTCCGATCGTCTCAAAAAACACCCCCTAAATATGAATTCTGGCACGTATAAGAAAATACGTGTACCTTATTTTTTAGTGCTCTAAAACATACTTCAAAAAGAATCAAATCCGAGGCGGACACTCGGGTAACCGTCCTTGTCAGACTGAATTACTTCCGCCGATCCGTCTAACCAATCAGATTTTCCCGCAAAAATTAGAAAAATATACATTTTAAACATAAAAAAAATTTAGGCATATTTGAAAAAATTTTCCTTTTGAATTTACGTTCATTTCTTAGTTTTATTTTAATTGAATCGTGAAAAAAAAATATTTAAAAATATGCAACAACCCCATTCTAATTTTTGTATACATTATTTTAAATAGAACAAATTAAAAACATATGTAATTTTTTTTGACTGTCCATAATTTCATTTGGATTAAATTTCATGAAATGGTAGCGGATTGTGTAATAATCATCAACATTTGCACTTTTCTGTGTAGCTATTTTAGTAATTTCGCGAGAGGAGTAAAGTGTAGTATGATGAAGTTCTATTAATAGAATTCGAAAAATTGCTACCCTTACATAAATAATCAATTGAATAATAATAAAAATAAAGCCAAATAAGGATATGAATTGAATAGGATACTACCAAATTAATTATCACCTTCCCTGGAAAAGTCACATCCCTCAAATGACATTTTACCTATAATTCCGGTGTCATTTTTTAACTCAGAGGTTATATTAAAAAAATTTTCAGGTCTTTATGTAATACCTTTTCCGGGTACACAAAAAATAGTTTTAAAAATCCGCATGAGGAAATTTCTTCATTTGTTTGCAAAGTTCGCCGACTTTATTTATTTCCCATGAAGAGTTATTGTTATTTTTCCTTGAACAGTATTTCTTCTGATATAATTATATTCTCATTTTAATGAGAAGTTATTGGTTATATGTGAACATTGACTTTCGCGTATTTCATCGAATCTAGACATTGTTGTCGTCGTCGTTGTCGTCGTTTTTTGTCGTCGTCTTTGAGCACAATAACTTTCGAAGGAATTACTATTTTGGATTGCCCTTTGGCACACTATTTTGAATCATATAAAAGAAGGTCGAGTTCGTTAATTTGCCACTTTTTACAAACGCTTCTGGTTTTATCCATCGAAACTGCTTTTATAATAATAAGAAAATCTGTTTTCCAGAAAAACTATATAAAGTAAGAAAAAAATGTCAGAATGGAAAATTATTTAGCTCAAAAAGATCTAAATTTTCTCGAAATCATTTTTCGTTATAAGACGCATAGTTTTATTTTTAATAGTGAAAAATGTAATTAAGAATTAAAAATTGCATTTTTCGGTCAAACGGTGCAAGATACGAAAAAATATTGCGCAGAAAAATTGTTCATCTAAAAAGAGCTGAAAATGTTGTGTGATACTATGTTTTGATAAGACGTATATGTAGTTGTTGTTTTATTCGTGAAAAATGACATTAAAAATTTAAAAATTTCAGTTTTGGAAACATAACACATGATATACAAAATTCATTAGCTTGTTTTATGTTGACTGAGACTCTGAGTAACTTGAACTATTTAATCGAAATAAAAAATCAACAAGAGCAAATTAACTAATTAGTTCGTGTAATTCAGAAAAAATAATACTCAGAGAAGGTGTACGTTTTGTGAACAAAAATTGTTTGAACGAATAAAAATTGTTAAGAAAATGATGGATAAGTGGTAAATCTATCTTTATATACCAGAATTCTGGAGAAATTGTTGACAAATTTGCAAAATACTTCACTTTTCTGCCTTATTCTAGTCGAAAGTTACATTTAAACAATAAACAAATATTTAAACAAGTATCAATAAATTTCAATCTACCGTACTGATTTTTCATATTGTCTAATTATTTTTAGGAACAAAAATGTTTCAAACAATCAACAGTTAATTAAAAAATACATTTAACTTTTCAATTTACCAATTAAAAGTGATCTGTATTTGTATTTATTCATGAAAAGTTCCAAGGGGTAGATAGCCCTATAAGGAACATGTAGTACATAATATAAATAAAATGTGACGGTACTCGATTTAACGATTGAAATTAAAATTAAAAATAGGTATTTAGCAAGCGTGAGGAAAGAAACTATAATACGCATAATTATATGTAGGCAATTAACAGTAAGATACTGTAAATATACATACTTAAAAGTAAATACATTCATGTGCATACTCTTGTATATCTTTAACCTAAGGACTTAGGTGTTACCAATGTTTGATTTCTGGGGTAGCATTTGAAGTGTCAAATAAGTAACTAAAAAGGAGTATTATAAAGTGATATTGTGAAGGTGCATTTCTAATTGTTATAGGTAGTTTGTTTCAAAGACGAGCACCAAGAATAATAAAACACCTTTGCATTTTACACGTGAGGTAGGGAATGAGATTGAGTGTTGAGTAGAAGAAATCACCTTTTCTAAATCATCAACGATCATCAAGTAAATCTATGTACTGGAATGATCTTTATCGTGGGTATTATTAAGAGGTACTATAAATAATCCGGCGGAGAACATTACTGATTTTAAATAGTGAGTTAAATTGTTAGTAGCATTAAGATTTGTGTTTGTGTCACCGGTATGTACACTGTTATTATAATTTGGTATAAGGTCAAAAATGTCAGTCTCAAGTTCCCTACAGTAGGAGGCATTAGGAGGTTTGTAAATCACACCCACCCCTTAAGCTGTCATGAAGATAGAGACAAACCCCGCCTCCTCTTGTCTCATCTCAATCTTTGCGGTAGAGTGTGTAATGGCCAAGTGCTATAAGTCTCGCGGGAATGTTAAACATAAGGCAGGTCTCGGTCACGACTATGATATGATAGGAGCAGAACATTATTATTATATCATTAAGCAGTTTCCCTTTCGGGGTAGGCGTGAATTTCTCGGTTGGAAAGTAGTAATGTGTGGATTGGTATATAGGTATAGGGTAGATAGGTATATAGGTGATCTAGAATTCTCGTGTTATTTAAACACGTTCATTCCGCAACACTGCTCCGACCCAGGTTGCTGATCAATCTCTCTAGCGATCACCCCACGTGGAGAGCCGTGAATTCAAGGAATGCAAGTAATTCACGAAATTCACGGAATTCAATGAATTCACGGAATGCAATGAATACAATGAATTCACGGAATGCAATGAATGCAATGAATTCACGGAATTCAATGAATTAACGAAATTCATCGAATTCAAGGAAATCATGAAATTCAAGGAATTAGTGAAAAACACGGAAATCGCCGAATCCACGGAATTCACTAAATTCATAGAATCCACGGCATTCACGGAATTCATGGAACTCACGGAATTCATAGAATTCACGGAATTCACGGAATTACCGAAATTCACGAAATTACCGAAATTCACGGAATTCACGGAATTAGCGAAACTCATGGAATTCATGGAATGCACGGAATGCAATGAATTTAATGAATTCGCGGAATTCTATGAATTGATGAAATTCATGGAATTCAGGGAATTCACGAAAATCACCGAGCCTATGGAATTCCCAGAATTCATGGAATTCCCAGAATTCATGGAATTTCCAGAATTCATGGAATTCACGGAACTCACGGAATTCATGAAATTCAGGGAAATCACGGAATCACCGAAATTCACATAGTTCATGGAACCCACGGAATTAGCGGAATTCATGGAATTTGTGGAATTCACGGAATTAGCGAAATTCGCGAAATTCAATGAATTCACCAAATTAGAGAAATTCATGGAATTCATGGAATTCACGGAATAAGCGAAATTGATGGAATTCATAAAATTCACGCAATTGACCACTTTCATGGAATTCAAGAAATTCACGAAATTCATGACATCCACGGAATTTATGGAATTCACGGAATGCATGAAACTCACGGAATTCATGGAATTCACGAAATACATGGAAATCACGGAATTTATGGAACTCGCGGAATTCATGCAATTCACGGAATTCATGGAATTAACGGAATTCATGCAATTCGCGGAATGAGCGGAATTCACGGAATCCATGGCATTCACGTAATTCATAGAATTCACGGAATTCGTGGAATTCACAGAATTCGTGGAATTCACGGAATGCAATGAATTCGCGGAATGCAATGAATTAACGAAATTCAATGAATTCAGGGAGTTCACGAAATTCACGGAATTCATGGAATTCAAGGAATTACCGAAATTTACGGAATTCATGGAATTCACGGAATTAGCGAATTCATGGAATTCATAGAATTCATGAAATGCATGGAATTCACGGAATTCATGGAATTCACGGAATTAGTGGAATTCACGGCATTCACTGAATTCATGGAATCCACGGCATTCACGGAATTTATGGAATTTGCGCAATTCAAAGAATTCACGGAATTCGTGAGATTCACGAAATTCGTGGAATTAATGAATTTCACGGAATTACCGAAATTCACGGAATGCACGAAATCAGCGAAATTTATGCAATTCATAGAACCCACGGAATGCACTGTATTCAATGAATTCGCGGAATTCAATAAATTGACGAAATTCATGGAATTCACAAAATTCACGTGATCAAGGAATTAAAGGCATTACCGAAATTCAAGGAGGTCATGGAACTCATGGAATTCCGTGAATTCCATGATTGCCGTGAATTCCACAAATTACGTGAATGCCGTTGATTCCGCGAATTCGCTGAATTTAGGTAATCCCGTGAATTCCGTGAATTTCGTAAATGCCATGGATTCCGTCAATTTCGTGAATTGCCTGAATTCCATGAATTTCGTTAATCCATGGAATTCTGTGAATTTAATAAATTCCGCGAATTGCGCTAATTCCGTGAATTCCATGAATTCCATAAATTTCGCTAATTCCGTGAATTCCATGAATTCCGTGAATTTCGATCATTCCATGAATTCCATAAATTCCATGAATTCCATAAATTCCGTGAATTCCATAAATTCATTGAATTCCGTGAATTCCGTGAATTCTGGGATTGCCATAGATATCGTGAATTTCGTGTATTCCATGAATTTTGTGAATTCATTGAATTCCGTGAATTTAGCTAATAGTGCTAATTCCATGAACTCCATAAATTTCGCTAATTCCGTGAATTCCATGAATTCCGAGAATTTCGGTAATTCTGTGAATTTCGTTAATTCTGTGAATTTCATGAATTCTATGAATTTAATAAATTCCGTGAATTCCGTGAATTCTGCGAATTCTATTAATTCCGTGATTTATGTGAATTGCATGAATTCCGTTAATTCCATCAATTTTGCTTATTCCGCGAATTCCATGAATTCCGTGAATTCCGGTAATTTCGTTAATTCCATAAATTACGTGAATGCCATGGATTTCGCGAATTTCGTGTATTCCCTGAATCCCTGAATCCCATGAATTTCTTTAATTCATTGAATTCCGTGAATTCTTCTAATTCCTTGAATTTCTCTAATTTCGTGAATTCATTGAATTTCGCGAATTTCGCTAATTCCGTGAATTCCACGAATTCCATCAATTTCTCTAATTCCGTGGGTTCCATGAACTATGTGAATTTCGGTGATTCCGTGATTTCTCTGAATTTCATGAATTCCGTGAGTTCCGTGAATTCCATGAATTCTGGAAATTCCATGAATTCTGGGAATTCCATCGATTCCATGAATGCGATGGATTTCATGAATTCCGTGAATTCCACTAACTCCATGAATTCCATTAATTACATGAATTTCGTGAATTATAATAATTCCGTGAATTCCATGAATTCCGTTAATTACATGAATTCCGTGAATTACATGAATTCCGTGAATTCCATGAATAACGTGAATTCCAAGAATTCCATAAATTCCATGTATTCCCTGGATTCCACGAATTTCGTGAATTCTATTAATCCGTGAATTCCATGAATTCCGTGAATGCCATAGGCTCTGTGATTTTCGTGAATTCCCTGAATTCCATGAATTTCACTAATTTATAGAATTCCGCGAATTCATTGAATTGATTGCGTTCCGTGCATTCCATGAAGTCCATGAATTTCGCTAATTCCGCGAATTCCATGAATTCCGTGAATTTCGGTAATTCCGTGAATTCCGTCAATTCTATGAATTGCGTGAATTCCATGAATTCCGTGAATGCCGTCAAAACGTCGACATTTCATGAAATTCACGAAAGTCATTTTTCACATAAAACCAATACCTTCTCATTATGATGAGAATTTAATAATTCATTATGTTTTCTGCCAATAAAATTTGAATGTTCGATTTTTTAGGAAAACTCAAAAAGTCGTCAGGAGAATCTTGTAGAACTATCAAAAAGTAACACTTTTCTTTTCAACACTTTTCTTTCCAACACTTTTCTTCATATCATGCTTTGATTGGCTTAAAATGTTAATTTTCGCTTTTTCGGGGAGATTTTGAAAATTCTATACATCTGTCAATTTACTTGGTATTGAAAAAAGGCGTAACAATAATTTGTTTTGATTTTTGAGTACTACGGGCAGCTGTCCATCGAACTTATGAATTTTGAGAAAAAAATAATCGAAAAAATTTTGAAAGTGCCTTAACTTTTTGAAATTCTATCAAAAATAGCTGGTGAACAAACTCGATCTTTCTTTTTCGTCCTTTCAACTATGTGCCAAAGCACCATCAAATCCGATTAGTTTTTCGGAAGTTATCCGATATACAGACGACGCGACGACAACAACAGACGGACAAACACCGACATAAAAACTATTTTTTCTGACTCCGGGGGCCTCAAAACGTCAACATTTCATGGAATCCACGATAGTCATTTTTCACATAAAACCAATACCTTCTCATTATGACGAGAATTTAATAATTCATTATGTTTTGCGCCAATAAAATTTTAATTTTCGATTTTTTAAGAAAACTCAAAAATTCGTCATGAAAATCTTGTAGGACTATCAAAAAGTAACAATTTTCTTTCTTTGACTTTTTTTCATATCATGCTTTACTTGGCTTCAAAGGTTAATTTTCGCTTTTAAGGGGAGATTTTAAAAATGCCCTAACTCTGCCAATCTTCTTTGTATTCAAAAAAGGCGTGAAAATAATTTGTTTTAATTTCCGAGCATTACAGGCGGCCGTCCATGGAATTAATGAATTTCGAAAAAAATGGTATGAAAAATTTTGAAAGTACCCTTACTTTTTGAATTTCTATCCAAAATAGCTGCTTAACGAACTAGATATTTTTTTTCGTCCCTGAAACTGTGTGGCAGACGACGTATACAGACGACGTTGACGGCGACAACGACAGACGGACAGACACCGACGTAAAAGCTATTTTTTTTACCCAGGGGGCCTCTAAACGTCAAAATTTCATGAAATGCACGAAAGTCATTTTTCAATTAAAACCAATACCTTCTAATTATGATGAGAATGTAATAATTCATTATGTTTTGTGCAAATAAAATTTGAATTTTCTATTTTTTGAGATAACTTAAAAAGTCGTCATGAGAATCTTGTAGGGCCATCATAAAGTCACACTTTTCTCCTCTTGACTTCTTTGGTGTCATACTTTAATTGGCTTGAAATGTTAATTTTTGCTTTTTTTGGGAGACTTTGAAATCCTGTAAGTCTGTCAATTTACTTTGTTTTAAAAAAGGTCGTGAGAAGAATTTGTTTTAATTTTTAATACTACAGGCGGCCGTCCATGGAATTAATGAATTTTGTAAAAAAAATGTCTAAAAATGTTTAGAGTACCCGTACTTCTTGAATTTCTATCCAAAATAGCTGGGTAACTATCTCGATTTTTTTTTCGTCCCCGAAACTATGTGCCAAAGCACAATCCAATCCGATTAGTCTTTCGGAAGTTATTCGATATAAAGACGCCGACGGCGACGACGACAGACGGACAGACACCGACGTAAAAACTATTTTTTCTGACTCAGGGGGCCTCAAACGTAGACATAGCATGGAATCCACGAAAGTCATTTTTCACATAAAACCAATACCCACTCATTATGATGAGAATGAAATAATTCATTCTGTTTTGTGCCAATAAAATTTGAATTTTCGATTTTTTAAGGAAACTCAAAAAGTCGTCATGAGAATGTTGTAGGACTATCAAAAAGTATCACTTTTCTTTCTATGCCTTTTTTTCATATGATGCTTTAATTGGCTTCAAATGTTAATTTTCGATTTTCGGGGAGATTTTGAAAATGCTGTAACTTTGTCAATTTTCTTTGTATTGGAAAAAGTCGTGACAATTATTTGTTTTAATTTTTGAGTTCTACGGGTGGCCGCCCATGAAATTTATAAATTTCGAAAAAAAACTTTGAAAGTACCTTTACTTTTTGCATTTCCATCCAAAATAGCTTGTTAAAGAACTCGATCTTTCCTTTTCGTCCCTGAAACTTTGTGCCAAAGCACAATCCAATCCGATTAGTCTTTCGGAAGTTATCCGATATACAGACGACGACGACGACAACGACAGACGGACAGACACCGACGTAAAAACTATTTTTTCTGATTCAGGAGGCCTCAAAACGTCAACATTTCATGGAATCCACGAAAGACATTTTTCACATAAAACTAATACCTTCTCATTATGATGAGAACGTAATAAGTCATTATGTTTTATGCCAATAAAATTTGAATTTTTGTTTTTTTAAGGAAACTTAAAAAGTCGTCATAATATTCTTGTATGATTATCAAAAAGTAACACTTTTTTCCTCTGACTTTTTTTTATATCATGCTTTAATTGGCCTAAAATGTTAATTTTCGCTTTTTTGAGGAGATTTTGAAAATGCTATTACTCAGTCAATTTTTCTTGCATTGAAAGAAGTCATGAGAATAATTTGTTTAATTTTCGAGTACTACGGGCGGCTGTCCATGGAATTGATGAAATTTGAAGAAAAAAATGGTGTGAAAATTTTTGAAAGTCCCCTTACTTTTTTAATTTTTATGAAAAATAGCTGTTTAACAAACTCGATCTTTCTTTTTTGTCCCTGAAACTGTGTCCCAAAGCACAACCTAATCCGATTAGTCTTTCGAAAGTTATCCGATATACAGACGACGCCGCCGACGACGACGACAACAATTGACGGAAAAACACCGACGTAAAAACTATTTTTTCTGACTCCGGGGACCTCGAAACGTCGACATTTCATGGAATCCACGATAGTCATTTTTCACATAAAACCAATACCTTCTCATTATGATGAGAATGTAATAATAATTGAAGCAATTATAGCACTTAAATAAATTATTTTTGAATAAATAAGGTACCAATAACATTACAAAGTATTTAGTACTTTTTAAGTATGTATTAGAAGTTGAACACTTTTTATACCTACTTAATTTAAAAATGGAATATAATATAGAGTGAAAATGCTAAAACAAATAAAATCGTTGGAGCTGAGGGGAAAATAAAATTGTGGGTTGGCATTGGACAAAAGTGAAAAAAAATTTAAATCAGTAAAATTTAACGACTTCAAATTCAAAATATTTCCTATTGGTTCAAAAATTATGACACTTATTATATTTCAAGCTTCTACTAGTGAACAATAATATTTAAAAAATACGAAATTTCAAAATAAACTGTTTTCGAAGTAATATTTTTTTTTGAAAATGTGCAAAAACTGTTTTTTTTTTGTCGATTGAGTCATATGCACACATTTAAAAAAAATTGAATATGTCGAACCAGACATTTATTCAGCTTGAACCAAAGAATAAATCATTTTGCTTTTTCGGAAAAAAAACTTTTGTTGCGATTTAAGATTTTTGGGCATTCATATTTTTTTTGCGATTTTGGCACGTTATATACACCACGAAAAAAATGTTTCCCATTAATAAAGAATAATAACATGTTTCTTTGGTTCATGCAGAAAAATTTCAGGCTCGAATCAATCCAAAAAACATGTTTTTGTACATTTTTGACAAATTTTGAATAAGGCAAAATCTTTTTTCAACTTTCAAATTTTTAAATATTGTAATTTTAGAAGTGAGAACAGAAGATATTAACCGATTTCAAATTTTTTTTCTTTATTTGTTTTAGATGCCGGACTACAAATTGTTATCCCTCAGCTGAAACGATTCGATTAATTTTAGCATTTTTACTTCGCTCTACTGAAGAGTGTAGTTTCAAATTTACATTGAAAGTATTAATTATAGTAAGGAAGAAATAAGGAATCTTGGAAATAAATATTTGTGAGAACGATGTTGAACATATCAAAATTTTGTACTTAACTAATTCTATTATTTTTCTCATACTTTTTCATATCACTGTGAATGGATTTCCAACGACCTAATTATATCCAATTTTTAAAAATAAATTATTTAATGGCAAAAATCATTGGAAATTATTTAAAAATATAAAATTTCTTATCAAAAGATTGTTTGTTCTTTTCGAGATATAAAAATATATGTTTAATCTTTCCCCTATTTTCCCCTTTTTCATGAGAAAATCACCCTATTTTCCCTTTTTTGAGCTCATTTTGCGCTGTGATCCCTGTAATCATATAAAACATATTATGAGTTAAAATTTTTCTCTTACAATTACGCTCTGACCCCCAATAATGGGAAGTGGGGGGGGGGGGGGCAAGAATCGGTGCTCTTCTCCTATCAGATCTTTAAGAAACTTATAACAATCAAATGAATATATATTTTTAATAAATCAGCAGAAAGAATATTTAATTTTTTCTTTAAATTTTTTTTCAACTTTAAATATGTTGCACAATAGCAAAAATTGGGATAGGTTGCTGTTATTTTATAGAAATTTACCTTTAAAGTGATCTAAAGGGAATTAAGAAATGTTCATTATATCAGATTTTATTCAAAATTTAAGAAAACAATCAAATTTGCGCTACTTTTGCAATATCTTCTTAAAAAATTAACAAAATAACTTTATCCTGGATCATTTTAAAGATAATTCCTGTAGCTTCCAATCTATTCAAGATGAAAAATGTTACTTATATAATTAGAATTAAAATAACTTGTGAAATTATTAATATTTATTATTTCATGTAAATAAATAATTTTTTTCTTCAAGACACAAATTTCGTGTGTGCGTATTGTTCAAATTCCCATTCCTATACGTCAGTTTGGGACAAAATTACAAAAAGACATCTCTAAATTGTCAAGCTGTCTGCCTGACAAATTTAAATTTAAATTTGCCTGGTCCCTTAGATTTAGAGCTATCAACGCATGTGAAATTTAAAAAGTAAAATTACCTTTATTGAATATCTTACAATTTTATTTCACTTATTTTTAACTCTATCGCTTCTGCCTTTTCGAACTTTTCTTGTTACTCGTAAAACTCTTGGTCCTTTTTCCTTTTTTGCTGAACCGGGGACCAGAAAATCGTTGGTTCTTTTTACTCTCCCAATTTAATTGTTTGAAACCGGCTCCATCGACTGTACTCATAGAATTGCTTCCTCCGTGTTTAATTTTTGATTGTCCCTGTTCTTCCAACATTTCAGCGAACTTCTCCGCTGACATGAAAACGTTATCGTCTTTCGATTTTTTCTTACTGGACTTTCCAGTCTTCTTTATGGAAGCGAGTTCTTCCCGAAGAGCATCCTCCTCGTCGCCTTCGTCACTGAAATCCATGTCACTCAAATCATCGTCCATACCTTCCAAATCTACGTCGCTCAAATCTTCCATTTCTTCATCTTCCAAGCCTTCTTCGAAGTCATCACCTTCTTCAAAATCATCTTCGTCCAGATCACCTTCTATACTTTCATCTTCTTCTTCTTCGTCGCCGTCTTCATCATCGGAAGATTTACCTGTAAAAGTTAAATGTTTTTGAAAATCGTATTTAAAATGCTTTTTAATTTTTAAAGATTTCAAATAGTACATTTTGAAATTGCATACTGCAGAGTTAAGTACAATTCATTTTTAAACACAAATTGTCAAAAATGAATCGCCAAGCCTCACTAACCAGTCCCTATATCCCAGGTCCATCAAGCTAGCACCTCCACAATCGAAATTCTCAAATTTCTTTGTATCAGAATTTTGGGCTTTTTTTGGTCTGTATTGCCGATTTTTGGGCTCCACTACTTATTTTGAAAATTCAAATTTGGGGTGGAGGTGCTGACTTGACTCAAGCCAGCACCTCCACTATATCAAAATTTAAAAAAATTAAAAGTCAAGCACGTCAGAATTTTGGCCTTTTTTTGGCTCTTGAATGCGCTAGCAACCAATTTGCAAAAACAACCCCTACTGAAAATAAAACTACCCCCAATGTACAAACCCAAACTCGGAAAAAACAAAGTACACCAACTATGTTTGGTGTTATCATTGTTGTTCCCACGAGCAGCTAGGGAAAAGGGTACGTCCATCCTTGTAGAGCCCCGTATGCAACGATGAGCCTGCATACTCTGAGAGGTCGCCCGGTATCCCAGAGTTGGACAAAATGCAAATTTTTGAAGATTTAGAAACAATTTTAGAAACGTTTTAAAAATTTTGAAAGGATTTTAGAGAATAAAAACTGTTCTTAAGATTCATAGGAAAATTTGGAATGATTTTGTATTTAGAAAAATTTATTTAAAGAGAATATTTAAAAATATTTCAAAACATTAAAAAGATTTCTAACATTGTTGAAAAGAATTCTGAAGATTAGGTAATTATTTTAATTACACAAATAAAAAAAATATATAAGAAGAATTCGAATCATTCTAAAAGGTATTTACATGAAATGTTTTGAATTTTTTAAAAGAATCAAAAATATTTTAAAAATTTGAAGACATTTCAACAATTCTTTGACAAAATGCAGATTTTTGAAGATTTCGAAAAAATTTTAGAAACGTTTTCAAAATCTTGAAAGGACTTGAGAGAATAAAAATTGTTCTTTAGTTTCATGGGAAAATTTAGGACGATCTTTGATCTAAAAAAAATTTATTTATTGAGAATATTTATAAATATTTCAAAACATTAAAAAAAAGATTTCTAGCATCGCCAAAAAGATTTCTGACTATTGCTAGGTAATTATTTCAATTACAGAATTTAAAAAAATATATAAGAAGTATTCGAATCAATTGAAAAGAAATTTACCTGGAAGAATTTAAATTTTTAAATAGACTAAAAAATATTTTAAAAATTTGAAAACATATAAACAATTTTTTGACTAAGTGCAGATTTTTGAAGATTTAGAAAAAATTTTAGAAACATTTTTAAAATTTTGAAAGGATTTGAGAGACTAATTTATTTATGGAGCATATTTAAAAATATTTCAAAACATTAAAAAAGATTTCTAGCATCACCAAATAGATTTCTGAATATTGCTTTGTAATTATTTTAATTACACAAATTAAAAAAATATACAAGAAGAAATCGAATAATTCTAACAGATATTTACCTAGATTGTTTTAACTTCTTAGAGGGCTCAAAAATATTTGAAGAATTTGAAAACATTTCAACAATTTTTTGACAAAATGCAGATTTCTGAAGATTTATAAAGAAGTTTAGAAACGTTTTAAAAATGTTGAAAGGATTTGAGAAAATAAACATTGTTCTTAAGATTCATGGGAAAATTTAGAATGATTTTTTATTTAAACAACATTTATTCATAGAGAATATTTAAAAATAATTCAAAACATTAAAAAATATTTTTAGCATCGCCAAAAAGATTTCTGAATATTGTTTGGTAATTATTTTAATTACACAAATTAAAAAAATATGTATGAAAATAATTTGAATAATTTTAGAAGATATTTACCTAGAGGGATTTAAATTGTTACAAGGACCCTAAAATATTTTTAAAATTTGAAAACATATACACCGTTTTTTGACAAAATGCAGATTTTTGAAGAGTTAGAAAAAATTTTAGAATCGTTTAAAAAGTTTTGAAAGGATTTTAGAGAATGAAAATTGTTCTCAAGATTCATGGGAGAATTTAGAACGATTTTTTATTTTTAAAAATTAATTTAAAGAGAATATTTAAAAATATTTCAAAGCATTAAAAAAGATTTCTAAAATTGTCGAAAAGAATTCTAAACATTAGGTAATTATTTTAATTACACAAATTAAAAAAAATATGTAAGAAGAATTCGAATCATTCTAAAAGGTATTTACCTAGAATGTTTAAAATTTTTTAAAAGACTCAAAAATATTTGAAAAATTTGAAAACATGTCAACAATTTTTTGACAAGATGCAGATTTTTAATGATTTAGAAAAAATTCTAGAAATGTTTTATAAATTTTGAAAGGATTTGAGAGAATAAAAATTGTTCTTAAGATTCATGGGAAAATTTAGAACGATTTTTTATTTTTGTATCAAGGGGGGAGCCTGGTTTAGAGAGTCAAAAATTGCAAGATATTGCGGATTTTTTTTAAGCTTTAAAACATAGTAATCTTTTTAAATACTTTTTACCTGATTTATTGGTGACTTGAACTTACAAAAAAAATTATTTGATTATAAAATAATAATTTTCTTTAACCGAAAATGGGCATCGTTCACGGCCCGACGCTCCAGACGGCCCTCCACTGAGTATACTATAGTGGCCGTAATTTTTACCTGAAACATAAAAATCATAAAGATTTTTAAACTTTATGAAATTATCTTCTATTTGAACTAAGAAAAAATGAAAAATGTCAAAAATTGCAAAATTTATGCAAGATTGAAAAAAATTCTATTTTTCACTAAAAAATATTTAACGATGATTTGCAAAAAAAAAAGTTGTTCAATATAATTTTCTATATAATGTTGTTAGTTCAAATAGAAGCTATACTAATGAGCTTTAAAATAAGCCAAGAGCGATTAAGATTCGTTGATTACAATCCTTGTAATCGTGTACGTAGTGTCAAAAAATGCTGTTTCGAGAAAATCGCATTTAAAGTTTAAAAAAATAATAAACAGTATATTTTTAAAACTTACCGATGTCGCAGGCTAATCTGCTATTTCTGCTCCATGCAGTAGTCCTTCTGCTTCCTCGAAGAACTCGTTTTGAGCAATTAGCTCTGCTCTACGAGCCATCCGAGCCTCTGTAGAGCTGTTGAGACTGCGGTGTTGTTGCCTTGATACTCGCTGCTCGTCGTACCCATAAGCGAAATTTCGAGCTTGTAATCCAATAGTGATGTGTAGATCGTTCATTATTCTCAGAATACTTGCATAGCCTTCATTGAATACGCATGCAGCAATATATGAAGCAATTTTGACGATTTTAAATCTTGAATTTAAGTGTTTAGGAGCTAGACGCCATACAGTGGAATTGAAACTCATGTTCGAGTTTTGCGTATGGCCGCCTAAACACCTCGTTAGAAGCCCTTCTTCTGATAAACTTTCGTAAATCGGACGTATATTTTTAAGAACATCAGGGTGAAGTGGATTGGTAATTAATGGTAAGTTGCTATATTTACCGCTAAAATAACCATAAATTACTTAATTTTATCTTCTAACACAACGCAATAAAATCGCAGGAAAACATAAGGAAAACTTCTCGATCAGATTTAAAAAAATTAAATCTTACCAAAATGGATGAAAATAAACTGGTTTATCTCAACTTTATCGGTTATCCCTTTAATCTTTATCAATCTTTACGATAAAATATATCTTTAAACGTTTGGGGAGGGCATTTCATTAAAAATCGTATTTAATTATCGCTTGAACCGTCTTCTTCGGAAGCTGCCGACGAAAAGGTGAACAGTGATGGGGTTTGTTTTGGTTCTTGACAACGTTGTTCTCTTAGTTACCGGCTGGAGTTTTTTTCTGTTCTGATTGGTCGAATTCCGTTACATTCTACAGGATCTTAATTCAAAATCAGGGCCATGTTCTTTAAATTTGATATTCTCTAATTGAATATTCGTAATGTTCTGAATTAATTGGAAAGATTCAAGTTAATTCGGTCCCAAATATGGTAAATCATCATAGCGCTTCTCCAATATTGAGAACAATAATCTCAATACGGGCCTGGGGCAATAGAACGTTCAGAACGAAAAGTTTGAACATAATGATGAAGCCTTCTAAGATTCGGGAAAATGGTGAATTTCACGCAGGTGAAGAAGTCAAATGTAACCAAGGCACCAGCAAATGTACAAATGGCATTCCAAAATTATTCCAAAATTTCTTAGGTACGACCAAGAGTATACTGGAGGACATCAACGTAAATTTTCTTAACTCCAATTTTCTTGACAGGTCAGGCCCCACAACAGGATTTTCATGAAATAGGAGAAAATACACACAAAATCAGTTCTTAAAATTAAATAATCTAAATGAATGGTTGGCCAAGTCTCGAAATACTGAGCAGATTCCGAAATCGCGAAAATTAAATCACCGGTTTCCAAAAAATCAAATAACAAATTATTCAACACTAAATTTTATGAGTTATAAAATTTGTATAAAATTTTACGGCCTCACAAATTTCACAATTTTGCTTTTTTGAAATGAATAGGCTCAATTTCTTGACGGCATCAACAAAGAATGTCTTTGCAATAATTCTTCACTATAAAACTTTTCAAATTGACAATAATTATTGATTATTTAAACAATTTTCATAAACAAAGCCAAGTTGGATATTTTTAAACTAATAGGCTCAATTTGTTGACGGAAATGAGAAAGAATGTATTTGCGATTACTCTTCGTTACGAAACTTTTCAAATTTACATTAATTATTAATTATTTAAACAATTTTCATGAACAATTTTACAATTTTTTTTTTTAAACGAATAGGCTCAATTTCTTAACAGCATCCACGAAGAATGTCTTTGCGATAATTCTTCTCTATGAAACTTTTTAAATGACAATAATTATTGATTACACAGCTCTACAAAAAAAAATCGAGAAAAGTATCCCTGGAGTCTGACTATGTCCATCATATGTTTTCGGGGTCGCTGAATCCAAATTCGGGGCCCGTTTGGCTTCATCACGTCAGATTTCGTCCGTGGCCTCAAAAAACATGAAAATCGCTGATTTCAGGTGAAACATCATTCGTACCTATGAAAAGTGGTCATATCCTACGTTTTCGAGGTCGCTGAGTACGAATTCGGAATTGTTGTGGTACATTTAAAAAATACATGTTTTACATAAAATTACCAATTCACCGTTTTTCTTCGAGGTTAGGGACGAAGCGTGACGTCATAGAACCAGAACGACTCCGAATCCGTACTCAGCGACCTCGAAAACATTGGATGTGACCGCTTTTTATAGGTACGAATGATGTTTCACCTTAAATCAGCGACTGTTATGTTTTTTGAGGTTATGGACGAAATCTGATTTAATGGAGCCAAACGGACCCCAAATTTGAATTCAGCGACCCCGAAAACGTATGATAGACATAGTCAGACTCCAGGAG